>VDFB02294578.1:0-28790 GCA_007258455.2 Sequoia sempervirens | reverse complement strand
ATATTTCATTCATCAATTAGGTCGGATTTATATAAGGTTAACACATTTCTTATATCGGCTAAAATCTATACAAAACATAACTATTCCCCATAATATATTGCATACGCTAAGTCAGCCAAGATCTCAAATATAGTTGTCTGAGTGAGTCATAATGACATAGTTAAGATATCAGAGTCATAGCTTGTCTTAAGGTAGAATCTAGACCCAAAAACCAACACACCAAATCACTAATAATGAACATCTTCGATAGGGAATAGCTTCTGATAAACATCTCATACATTCAGTACTGTGTTGACATCAATGACAACCATTTGATGCAATCCAATTTTCAACATGATATGGGTGAAAGAAGGCAGGGAATAGGGTATCCACGTGGTAGCAGAGTTGTGCAATCATCTCCTATTTAGCAACATCTTTGACACATTTTGATGCTTTTTTGCAAGTGTTTAGATGTGTCACATGCTTTTTCTTTAGAATACATATCTTTCTTATTGTTGCTACTTTTGTTGTGTTTGTTTGGAGCTGATTCTAAACCACTCTCCACACCTTGATATGATAACTTGTCCTCATCCTTTTTCTTCTTTCTCTTACCATTGTATTTCTTTCCTAGAGCTGAATCTTGATCATTATTTCTCATTACAAAGAATATAATCATAAAAAAAGCTCCAATTGCAATTAAGTGTCCTGCAACTGCAATGGAAACAATCCTTCCATTTGTTATATATTCTCTAATTTTGTCATGCTGAGAGTCCTTAGCTTGTGAAGACATAAAATTGATCTTGGTCTATTTCACCTTGATTCATATGGAAATGTCTTTATTCTCATAGTTCCAATGCTCGTGAGAGATATGAATGACCCTGAGTTAAGGTTTGAGCACTGCCCAAAACATGCTCAGTATCCTTTGCAACAATAAGAAGGTTTATTTTATTTTATCTTTTGTTTCAATTACATTTGGATAAACTTGCAAGAAAACAAAAAAGAATACACAAATTACAAATGGTCAAAATCCTAGGTGCAATGTGGCAAGAACAATGCATGTACATATTCATTTATTTTATTTCTATTTTGTGATTTTACTTGCTACAAGTTTTGTGAGGGCCAACCCATTTTAATGGCAAAGATACAAATATGTTTATATTTATTTTGTATTTCATATATATATATAGTATTTGGAAGACCTTGCGTAGGAGGGTAGCCATAGCCCTTTTTGACATCCCCTCCATAGACTTGACATTGATTCCATGGAATTGTTGTACCATGGATCCGTGAGAGTCGTCCCCTTGTGAGGTTTTGACCATGCAATAGAGCTCAAACTTGTCCACCGATAGTTCCCTCTTCTTTCTTTTTTATATATTTTTGTTTAATCATCATTATTATTTGGATATATATATCTCAAAAACATAATTCTAATCAACAAGTATATACATTTAGTTGTACAAATATTATATATATATATATATTCTTTTCTTTCTTCTTCTGATTGAAATACAAATTGTAAAAATTTAGTCCATATATTTGAATGTATAATATATGTTTTCTCATGAAACATTATTGTTTTATTATAGAATGAAACTTAAGTTATAAGTAATTAGAGCATATATGCATTAAATATACTCTTCCTTATTATTTCTCCTTATGTGATTAATTATACACATATATTAAATCTCTCCCATTTGTAAAAGAAAAATATACATGCAAAATCATATATATATTATATATATGGTTGTAAAGTCTGAAGGTGCATTATTTATTTCTAAGTATACTCATGCGTTCATCTATATTTGATTCCAAACATTGATAATAATAATGTGTTTTAATGTACAATAGACCCCAACATTATAGACTACCAATGAAGGAGGCTTAACAGTGATCTTGCTAGTTCTTTGTAGGTTGGATTTGTTGCAGTATGATCATTTCATATGCTACTTTGGTAGCCTTACTTTCTTTCTTTCCAATAGAAATTCTTTTATTTTGAGTATTACTCTTTTATGCTTTTATTTCTCCTTCTATCAGGAAGATGTCAGGCTCTATCTCAAAATAAATACTTCAATTTGAGGAGGCATGATTGATTCCATTTACTTGGTACAATTATCTCTAAAAATTTCCATGTCAACTTGATCAGTAAAATTTGTACTTTCCTTTGAAAGGGGAAGTTAACTAGCAAGCTCAATATGATTTAATGTTAAGCACCCAAATCTCTTGAGATGATATTTGAAGGCATTACCTGATTATTTGTAGGTCTAAATTTCCAAATGGACAAATTTTCCTTGGAAAATGTTGAACACCCGGAATATTGAGAGGGGGGGGGGGGTGAATTGGTATTCTCTGAAACCACTTGAGACAACATTCATCCTGGCACAGTGGGTCTGCAATTAGAAAAGGAAGGAAACCATGAAAGTTGGGAATCATCAAAGCAGCTTACACATGAAATACCAAAATTCTACGGAAACCCCAGCATGGAAACCACTCTGAGAGCTCCTATATTTTATATGGCTCAAACATACAAACACCACCACTCTTTGGACTTCACTGTTGGGAGGACTCTTCAAAGAATAAGATAAAGAAATGTCCAATTTCCCAGGAGTGCCTGGGACTACCGCCACATTTGAACGTATCTAACAATACATCTATAATATGCAGGGAATAACCCATCTAGGGACAAACATAATTTTCAAACCAGCTACACTTATGCTACACTGCTTACACCTAATCCAATCCATGACTCACATCACACCACACACTCTAGGCCTCAGATTTACAAACACAATGCCTCCTCTTAGGAACACCAAAATGATCTTGCATTTATATCCATTACATCCACAAACATTTACAACATCAATTAGGTCGGCCTAAATAGATGTATCGTGCAAAACATAACTTTTCAGCTCAAAATTCAAATTGTACACGCCTTTCAGATAACACCAAAACTTGTAATGCATCCAAATAGGTTGGCATGGACCTATAATATCTCCCACATAACTTATTAACACTTTCTTTAACTTCGCACGACCCCAAACTTGTTAGGTCGACACCGTTGATGAAGAAACACCAAAATACACCAACAAATCATCCACAAACTAACATTCAAACCTCCAATGCACTCACCACTTGGAATAAACATCCTTCTGACACTAGTAATCACTCCCACAAATCTGCATAACTAAATATTATTTCGTGGTGGAATGCAGACAATTGCAAATAGGTACTCTATTATGATTATACTATCATTGGAAAACCTAATATTCTGTCAACCATAACTTTTGCACCAGAGGACATCAAGACATGAAACCTTGGATTTAAGACCCTCAAACACATACCAAAATTACCTTATAAATGCAGACCAAAATACTTCAAGGCAGACTAATGTGGATGAAAAAATTGATGCTTTGTACTCTAAAAACTGTGTTTTGGACTTAGTCAAATATTCAACATATTTGTCTTGCACCAAAGCAAAACAACCACATCTCTATGTTGGATTACCATCTCCATGCTCACTCATGCTTCACCAACCAACTGTACCTCAATGTAGACATCAAACCACAATGTACACCACAATGTTGACATCAATGACAACACTGTATATGCTCATGCGAATGTTGCCAATAGACATATCAATGAAAATCTCCTCAAACTTCCAATAGGACAATACCCAATTACTTTACAAAAAATCTATCCAAATCAGACATCTAATCTAAAACTTACAAGAATTGATAGTAAATTACTTGTTTTTTCATGATTATTTATATATATGATGCATATTATTTTTTTGCAATGTTAAGGGTTTTATCAACTATAAAATGTTTTCAGTAACATGAACAATAGAGCTCTAGACTTAAAATCCTCAAGGAAAAATTTGAACCATTGTATTTTATCATTTGAATTAGCATCATATTGAAGAATTCAGGTTCCATCGGAAGTTCAGTTTCATGAAACTGAGTCAAAAGTTGAAAATCAGATCATTGCACCTATCATCTGAGTGATTTGCACGCACAGTACTGTCTCTATCACACCGGTCAGACATTTGAAAGTGCCCGCGTTTCGATGAACTCAATAGAAAGATCTTCTAAGCCACTGATTTGATGGATGCGAATTGCTTTAGTCTTTATGTTACCATTTATGGTCACCATAGTTTTAGAAATTAATGCTTTGAAACATGGCTCTATGAATGATATGCATTCTATCTTAGTTCCAAGATGACACCGTTTCCTGCAAGTGGGAATTGATGAATCAAAGTGCTAATATGGTACTTACGTAGGACCCCACGGTGAAATGTGAAGCCAATGTCAAGCACCTGGACTATCGTTTCTTTGGTGGGAATTTTCTCCCTAAGCTTCCGATTCCTTGGTTCACATGCACGACGACGTCTTGCAAAAATTGGACCTTATATAGCTGGACAAACCGAACTGATGACTTATCAAAAGTTATCCCATCTAATCAAGACCAAAGCTAAGTGACCAATTATCCTGTAAAAGCAAAAATTCTGTGTAAATACAATTACTACTACCACTGCTTGAGTGACTTTAATATGTATTAATTTTGTTACACCTCGTTGTATGTTTACCTATTTAACTATTACTATGTTAGGGTAAATTATTGCATATGTGAATATATTTGGAATTCTGATTGGAAAATATATGCATGGTTGCACTTTGTTTATCTAAATCATTGGAAAATTATGAATGAATGTTTATTTCATTTGATGTTATATAATGGAATGGATATCTAGAATGAATGGTTATTGAGTTTGATATTCTAACTATGAAATGTATAAATGCTTCTTTTGATGAACAACTAACAACTATGAAAATGTGTTAAGTTGGATGCAGATTTAGAGTCAATCCTCTAGAATCGAGGGGAAGTATCACTCAGGAGAAGAACCTAGTTGGGTAACCTGTAACTAAACCTAACTGAGCTTACACACACTCACTTATAGAATGGTTGAGTCAAGTCATAGTTTTGGGAATTGGTAAGTCATCCTTTAGTATGATGTATTTGCATTAGGAAGGATCTTGATTTTTGTTTATTCTTGAATTGTGTTTAGTGCTTGGTGCATGCAAGTTCTTCTTCATATTGCTTAACTTGATTGATAAGATATGTATACATAGAATGTATATATATGTATACATGTGCATTTAGACGATCACCCATACATGTGAGATGATACGTACATGAGAATACCTAGGTATACGTACCCACACATGCTCATGGACGGATTTATCATGGGAATGGTGATATCGAAAGGTGTAAGACCCCACCTCGTAGGTACTTAATACAACCCTAATTTGTTATATGCTTTTCTTGAATTGATGATTAGATATATTATGGATGATAAATAAGGCGATCTTTTGGTGATATTCTTGCATTTAATTTTGACATTTTGTTTATTGTCACTACCATGAAGGGGTGGAATGCACTCAGATACTATGAAAAATCGTAAATTGAAATTCAATGGTTTATTATTATGAGAAGCCAAAGTATAAACATTGAAGCTAATGATTTTATGTGATGTCAAATTGTTACTATGATTGTGGGTTGGCATTTCAGTGAAGGTAATGTGGGTGTTAGCGCATGGGAAGGAACCCATCGAGCAAAATCAAAGAATTTTTCTTTGAGGGAAAGGAAGAGTGCCAGTATGAGAAGGAAAGACCAATGGGTAAATAAAAAAGACATCTTCTTGCGGTTATGAATTTGACCCCCTCCTTTTAGAACTTAGGAAGAAATAAAGTTATTATGTTGAGATGGTGAGGGTTGATATTAAAGCGATAATTTATTTTTGGGGTTGTGAGGGTATTTATTTACATGTCATGTGAGATGTAAGTTGGGGTTAAAGAACTAGAAATCATTGTCCAAGTTTGAATTTCGGATGGGTCCTTAAATGGGTCTTTAAAGAGGGTTGTTGGTCAATTTCCTTGGTTGGGATGCAAAAATAAAACCCCTAGGGTCTATACCATAGTAGTAGGGGTCAAATGGGCATATAATAATGCCCCAAGGACATGATTTGACCTATGAAAAGTGCTCATAATGGAAAGTGAGGAGTTTTGAGGAGAGGAAGGATGGAAGGGTTGTCCAAGTGCATGTTCCTCTTTAATAAGGAAAAGACACTCATTGATGGAGGTAGGTACACTTCACACCTCCTCACCCAAAAGTTGCAAGTTGAAACTCATATATAATTGGCAGAGGAAGAATGAGTGGGGTGTTACCCACTTCTCCTCTTGGAGAACTTGAATAGAGATGGTGGAAAGGATGAGAAGAGAAGATGAGCCCACCTCTTTGGCAAGGTAGTGATCAAGATTGCTTGGCTTGGAGAGGAAGGATGGATAAAAGAGTTAAATCCCTTCACCTATAGAAAAAAGATGAGTTTTCCCTTCTATTTTTCCCTTTATTTAATTGATGTAAGAAAGTGGTATGTTGCATGGGTCATGGTTGAAACAAAGAGTAGTGAACCTAAATACATGAAATTGTGTGCTATGTTATCCTTACTCATTTGCAAAAAATTGAAAGAACTCCATGTATCATCTTGGAGCTAAGAAACTTCCTTGCTTGGGGGTATGGCTAGAGCCCACGAGGCTCCATGACGCCATTATGGTAGGGTGGAGAGCAAGCATTATTCATTGGTATGCATTTATTATAATTTTTTGTGACTAAGATGTTGGAGTTCACTTCTCATGGGTTCTACTTGTAACTTTGTTGTAAAATGAAAGAGTTGTTCTTTTTGTTCATAATGAAAAAGATGGACCTTGAATTCATATTATGAAAGAAAACATTTTATGGTGTTTTAGATGGAAAAGTGAAATAAGACTATTAACAGAAGTGGGCTCTTGCAAATGACATCAAGCTTAAAGTGAATAAGTAAAATTCTTTGCTAAAGATATAATGATATAAATGCAGTATTTTTCTTTTAAGATGTAGCTGGCAAAGACTTAGGGACCCTTTTGGAAATGATTTAAAGAGGATTAAAAAAATATTTCTACCTTTCTCTTGTAATCCATAAATAAATTACCTTCAGTTTAGTCTGCATATAAGGTATTTTTCTCACTCAACATTTAATAATTTAAGTCTTTATGATCCTTTGTACTTCTTAAAGAAGCTTTTGGTTTCAAGCGTAGTTTTGGCGACGTGTTGATGCATTTAGTGAGATGTATATGAGCAGATATTTAGAAGTATTCTCCTTAATGATGTGATTATCAGTATGTGTTCATCAAAAACCAACTGAAATAGCATAAGTAAAGATTCACGCGAAGGCTTAAGGGAAAATATTCTGTCGGTGACCGCGGAATAACCCCAGGACCTACATCGGTTAAAGTGGAAGTTTCAGGTAAAAACATCAAGAACTGTGCATATATGGAAATGTCTTTATCTTCACAAATATGTATACATATGCAAATCATCAGCGGGCTGATATAGAATGGAGTCGTTTACTTCCCGGTTTGAAAGGCGCCTATATTATGATGTCTATCAAGGTAAACTAAATATGTTCTTCCGCCATTTCCGGCGAGCGAATGTTAACCCTGTAATGACGTGCTTTAGTTCTTTAAAATAAAGCTTCGAATAGAGCTTTGTTGGAATCTCATATCATTCCTGACCTTGTACCGCTATCGCTTAATTTCTTAAATAGCTGGAATAGGAGAGTTATTAAATCCCTACTATTCCTTGATATTCAACACCCATAAAAAACCCTTATTCGACTTCCAACAAACAAATTTGATTCCCAACGGCCTGGAAGTTCTACCGTAATATGAGGGAACCTCCTTTATTCATGCATAAGTGGGGTCTCCAACTAAATACCCCCAAGCAAGAGTTAACGATGGCAAGCATAAATGGTGAAATTTAGGGAAATTTAAATGTTTTTCTTTAAAGAGACAAATAACTATATACCCTACCGTTAGTCATATATTCTTAAATACAGATAATAAACATTATGCTTCTAAAGCCATAGTTCTTTTTGAGTGAAATGCACCCTGCTATGCATATAATACACATTGAATAATGCCAAATAATACTGATCCCTCTCCTTTATTTTACCTGAGTTTGAAAGAAACAATAATAACAATAGCTACATGCTTATACACTGAAGCCACTGATACCATTTCATCATTCTCATCTAGTTTATCCCTCCATTGAGCTAGTACTGTTAAGATATTGATACTTGACCTAGCACAACTCCAACTGTATTCCTTCTACATGCAGTAAGTCCGCAGTGGATCATAACCTAAAGCCATTCTAGGGTCTCAATGAGGTAACCCCTCATTCATGCAAATACAATAAATTTATTAGCTTTTCTCCCGTATGGTTTACAAATTCAGTGTCCTAGAGCGGGCCCGCAAAATGTTTGAACCCGTGAAGTTCCAAAATCAAATGGGTAGTTTATATTCTCCCATACACATGAGAAATTCTTAATTTGAACTGATATTAATATTTTCTTTCCTTATTCCTTCCAAGACGGAACTTTGAGGTCATAAATCTCTACCAACTATTTCGTCTAAGGGAAATATAAAACAATGCGTGAGCTGTGGTGAAAATACCGCTAGGGAAGCATTTATATGGGAAGCCAGTGATTCATGCTGTGAGAAGTCAACTTTGGGAAGCCCACCGGGTTATGTGGTCGACGCAGCTCCGGCAGCATCCGTAACTGATTAATGCGCCGTACCAGTTGTGGATGTTAGTTAACTTTCTCCTGCCACCAGCAATTTCAATATTTATTCCACCCTTTAAATCATATTTCAAATACCCATATATCGACCGCGAAGGCCACTAAAGATCGTGATCCACAGATTCAGCCAAAATTAGCCATGGCAATTTGAACATCTAGTCAGATGCAGAGATTTGCATTAATTTCTAGAGGCTAGAAAGATTTAGAGGATGAGTGATCCCTACACTGCTTTAATAGCAAATAGATCTAGTCACTTCAAACACTTTTTCCTCCTCTAGCTACCACTACATTTATCACTGCCAAAGAAGCTATTCTGTTCGGTGAACATACTCATAGCAACACGCATAATCTGTAGTACTTGTGCTAAGAAAATCAGCCATAATAAATACCCCTGCTTGATGATTCAACATCTATTTGTCTTCACTGAGAATGTTGGTATTTAGTATTCACGCATAAGTCTTCTATTATCATGCCGTCCCATCATGAGTATTCACCCTTAGCATGTAAAAAGCCTTCATAGAAATGTTTGCATATCTTTTACCTTCAATAAAGAAGAAAGAGAATATTCCCATATTCTAAAAAGGGAGGGGTTCAATTAATTTAATTAAAACTATGCATGAGGACAAAAGTTTAGTAATAATAGAAATTCTTCCTTATTCGTTTCTTTCTTCCCTCTTTCTTTTAAGGGAAAATAATAATAAGAAATATGTAAATGAATTTATATATATAATTATTTGCATGCATTATGCTTTAATCCTATGATTTCTAAATTTATCTTTTTGTGTAAATAAATAAATAAATAAAATAAAATAAAATATAAATCTAAAAATAAGAGGACACATATATAAAATAATTTGTCTAGGTAAAGATAAGTAAATAATTAAATTAATAATATATATAAAAAGAAGTAAATGAATAGAAAAAATTAATAATTAAGGTAAAGTATAAATATCTTATCCATCTCTGTATTTGAATTTTAAGGATTAGGTGTTAAAATGGATTTCATCAATTTTGGGCTAGATGGCTTAATAAATGTAGAGTAAACAAGTATACTATGTTACATGAAATTAATCCATAGGTTTTCAATTAATTAAAGCTAGTATACTTGGGGTTACGTGATCCATGTTTTAACCTGGTATTTGCACTTGCTCAAATATCTTCTTCATACTTTCACCTTATTGCTTGAGGGTGTGTGTGATGTTTTTTTACCCTTAATTGTAATGTTACCATGGTTTTAAGTGTGGGTCAATACTATGGTAGGAAATTGAGACTAGATCAAGCAATGACATCATCAGATAATTTTGGGATTAATCTTATTCATAACAATTGGAACTATAATATAAATTTCTTGTCATATATATATATATATATATACATCAATATCGGTATCAATATTGCAAATTCAACAAAATATTAATATTTAGTGTTTGCTCGAGATAACAACAATAACATTATGGAAACTCTTAATCACAATAATGTTAGCACTTAAATGAATGTTGAGTTGTAATACCAGGTAACAAAAAAGAAAAAAAAAACATGAGGTGAAGTCCTCTAGTATCAATATTTAATACACTTAGTATTGGTACCAAATTGGGAGTAACTAGTGATGTGGCAAATGTTATTGATGTAAATATGAGAGTGTAAATTTATAATTATGTTTAAGGGGAAAATCCATCATGTTAGAATCAATTGGATGAATCTCTTGAGTTTGCATCATAATATAATGTTTCTTTAAAAGTCCATGTTTGGGTGAGTAGGTATATCATCAAACGTAGATAAAGTTCCCTCTACCTTATAAGTAATCCAATTAAATTATTGTCAATTAGGTTGAACCCCTTCAAGCCATGGTGATCGTCCGGTGTTTCATCATGCAAAGATGTGCTCAATATAAGTCTCATATTTAGTGTAATGATTGCATCATGGCAAGTGAAATTAGGGCCATAACATAAATTAATGTTTTTCTTCAAAAAATAAAATTGTTTCCTTTTCTAGTGAAAATTATGGGCATGAAAAAAGGACAATAAGACATGTATGTATATATATATATATCACATGTATACATACCTATCGATAAGATAGCAATTATTTATGTGATTGATTGTATGATCAAATGTATATATATATATGAGATATATGCGCATATACATATATATACACATGTTGATATATGCGTATGTGTTGAAAAATGGGAATGCCCATACAAGTATGCCGATATATGTATATGAATGTGTATACATGAATATAGATATGTATATACAAACGATATTGTATATGAAATATTAACTTGATCTCTTTTAATCAAATATCAAATTGATTATTTAGGAAAAATTATTGTCAAGGAATATAATCATATATATACATATAAACACATGTATATATATAACATCTAATGCTATTAACAAAGACTATAGGCTTTGCTCTGCTCCCCTTTCCCGCGCCAACTATTTTTTTGAATTTTCGGTATTGTTTTTTGTTGTCTGTTCATGGTTACTTCGGGGGGTTATTCCCCATTCCAAGGTTGGATGTAGATGTCCTCACTTTGTTCTTAGGCTTTACAGGCAGCTTTCATGTACCAATGCCTCTATAAGATATTTTCTCCTCAGATCGACCTTCTCCCCAGGAAAAGTTCACATCAATTTTGGAAGCCTCTTTCTCCCCATACTAGGTCTTAACTCCTTTTTTCTCAGTAGGAAGCCTTACTTCCCATGTGACAAGTTGGTGGTCTAAACTGCCCAACCTGGGAATTAAAAATTGTAGATTCTAATTTTGCTCTGTTACCCAAGCCTGCAGTTACGTTCCCTGAGTCTCAAGTGCTTGAAGCTAAGGACAACCAAATGGCTTTATTAAAGTTCCCGGCTGCTCAAAGCAACATTGAAATATGCACTGGCTGTTTCACTCCTGAAACTTCTGGAAGGGAAGTGTCACAATAAATGCTATGCCTAGAGGTATTTTTTTGTTTTCCTTTGTGGTTTATGAGGATATGCTGAAAGTTTTAACTAGAGGTCCTTGGGATTTTGACCCAGGCTTTAAAAATTTATTGTCCCTTTGCAAATGGAAACCTGGATTTCACCTGACGACTGATTTGGGGGCGTCCGTGCCTACTTGGGTTCACCTTCCAGGGCTACCCTTGGAGTTCTGGGAGAAATGAATTTTTTAGGGTATTGCTAACTCTTTTGGGAGCCTTCTGGCGATCGATAAAGTCACCCAGGAGAGATCGAGATTGGTTTTTTCTCATATTTGTGTTAATGTGGTTGTTAACATAGTTCTTCCTTCTTCTGTGTTGCTTAAGTCAATGTTTGGAAACTGGACCCAACCCCTGGAGTATGAAATGCTCACCTCTTCTGTCAGCACTATAAGAGGTTTGGTCACCTTATTGACTCTTGTGTGGCTTTGGGTGAAAATGCAAAGGCTAAAGGTAAGAGGTCTGAAGATGGCACCTCGCCTAAAGCTAATGTCTCTTATGTGCAGCCTACTCTTATTCCCCCCTAGAAGGTGTCTATTCCCCTTCTTAAGGCAAGTGAGTCTATGGAATTTTCTTTTATGAAGGATAAGGCCTCTAAAGAGCCTCCTCGTCCTTTGGTAGCTGAACAGGAGGTCAAGGCCTTTGATGTGGACCCCTTGAAAGATATCAAGGATTTTAAGTCCTTAAATGGTTTTGTGGAAGTCCTCAAAGAGGGTGAGTATGTTCTTCAGGAGATATCTTCATCCCTGGAGGAGCTTAACTCTATCTCTCAACCTAGCTCTCAAAATCTGATTGAGTTGATGGCCCTTCTTGGCTTCCCTGATGGGTTAGGGGATAAGGAGGATGAGGAGGGATGGTCACAGGCCTCTTCGAAAAGCAAGAAGAAAAAGAAACTGGATGTTGGGGGGGTAATAAGGTGGGAAGACCCTCTCAAAAGGAAGTAAGATTGAAAGACACAACAAGGGATGTGGCTGCAGGTAAACAAAAAACCTTGGACTTGACCTTGGGTCTGAAGTCTAAGAAAAAGTAATTTGGTTTTGTTGGTTGTGTGGGTGGTGGGGTTTTCTGTGTTTAATGAAGTATGTTTCCTGGAATATTAGGGGCCTCAATAGTCCCTACAAACAGTTTTTGGTTAAGTCATGTATCATGGATAACAAAGTTGATGTCCTCCTTTTGCAAGAAACAAAGATGAAGAAAGAAAATTTTGAAAAAGCTATTCCTAGTATTTGGCCTAGTGCAGGGTTTTGTGTTTGTGAAGTTGAAGGCGCATATGGAGGTATTGCCACCTTCTGGAATCCTTCTAAATTGAAAGGTTCTTTTTGTTCTAAAAGCAAGAATCACCTTGAGATTTCTCTGGAAGATTCTAGTTCTCAAGAGTCTTGGAACCTGATAAATATCTATGCTTTGAATTCTAGTAGAGACAAAGCTCTGTTGTGGGAACAACTTAGTGAATCTATTTTTGAAAGAAGTGACAAACACTGGATGCTGGGTGGAGACTTTAATTCCCCCCTTCTCCCCTTTGAGAAGGATTGGATGATTACTCGGATAGTATGATGGAGCTTGCTGAATTCTTTAACTCGGCAGGGCTCATTGATATTCCTCTTCAAGGTTCTAAATTCACCTGGTCCAATAGGAGGATTGGGAACCATTTAATTCAAGTTAAACTGGATAGATTCTTGATTTCTGCTATTTGGAATATCTCCCAATCCCTTTCTCTATCTGCTTTCCCAAGGTTTGGATCTGATCATAATGCTTTGGTTTTGAAAAAACATGTGGATCATAGCAAGGGCCCCTTCCCCTTCAAATTTGAAGCTATGTGGTGTACTCATCTAGATTTTTCTGCTTTAGTTCAATCATGGTGGGAGGAACCCATCTTGGGTACTCCTATGTTCTGTTTGGCTGAAAAACTTCGTCGGGTTAAGCAAAAAGTCAAGGGGTGGAATAAGCTAACTTTTGGTAACATTTTTGAGCTAAAAAATGATATGGGAAAAAGTTTAAAAGAAATACAGGATATAATGAAATCTAGATTGATTGATGAAGAGACATGTGCGAAGGAAAGAGAATTGAGACCCCAATGGTTTAAATGCAATAAAAAGGAGAATTTTTTTTGGAAACAAAAGTCAAGATTTCAATGGTTGATGGAAGGGGATAGAAACACAATTTTTTTTCACCAATTTACTCTCAAACATAGAAGCAGGAATAGAATAAGATATTTGGTTAAAGAGGACGACTCTATTATTACTGATGAAAGAGAGATTGCCAGGGAAGCTGTTAATTTTTTCTCCTCATACCTCTTAAACCCTATCAATGATCCCTAGGTTAATGCTTATTTTCTTAATGTTATTCCTAATGTTGTCTCTGATTTGGATCTTAAGCTGATGACTAATACTGTTTCCATGGAAGAAGTTAAAAAGGCTATTTTTTCCTTTTGTGCCCTTAAAGCCCCAGGTCCGGATGGTTTTCCTCCTATTTTTTTCCAAACTTATTGGGAAATTGTCAAGGATGATCTCTTTACTACTGTCTAAGATTTTTTTAGGTTAGGTAGGTTGTTAAGTAATCTAAATGTTAATTTTATAGCCCTTATCCCTAAATCTGATGATGCCTCTACTATGAAATATTTTAGGCCTATCAGTCTTTGTAATACTGTTTACAAAATCTTCTCTAAAATTTTGGTTTTTAGACTTAAAAATGGTGTTGGGTAAAATGATAGCTCCTAACCAAAAAGGGTTTGTTGAGGGTAGAAACATTCTTGATGCTGTCATCTCAACCCATGAGATAATCCACTCCATGGAGCAATCTAAAAAGCATGGAATGGCTTTCAAAATTGACATCTCAAAAGCCTCTGGTAGAGTCTCCTGGCCTTTTCTGTTTGCTGTCCTAAAGAAGTTTGGGATTGATGGAATGTTCCTAAAGTTGATTTTGGCTTGTGTCACTTCTCCCAGATATTCTGTTTTGGTTAATGGTGTTCTCCAAGGATTCTTCTCTTGTGGGCGTGGTCTCAGGCAAGGGGACCCCCTTTCTCCCTACCTGTTTATTATTGTTGCTGAAGCCCTGGGAAGAAACATTCAAAGGTTGGTTGATGTGCAAGCTCTTAAAGGTATAAAGGTTGCTTCTTCTCTTAGCCCTGAGTCCCATCAACAATTTGTTGATGATACCCTACTATTTGGGGCTACTTTGGTGGGGGAAGCAGGAGCTTGGAAACATATTCTCAATGATTATGCTGAAGTTTTTGGTCAGTGCATTAATTATGATAAGAGCAAATTTTATTTCTTCAACACTGATCAACTAATAAGGGATGGAGTGAAAAGAATTTTGGGATGTCAAGAAGCTGAGTTTCTTGATTCATACTTGGGGCTGCCTCTATTTTCCAAAAGATTAGAAAATAATTATTGGAATAAGCTACTTGAAAGGATTCACCATAATTGGCTGGATGGAAGGGGAAGCTACTGAGTCTTTCTGGTAAGATCCAACTCCTAAAAGCCTCTCTCCACAATATTTCGTTGTATTACCTTTCCCTGCTCAAAATTACTGCTCATATAGGAGAGAAGATCAAACAGATTTAGAAGAAATTTATGTGGTTTGGAATAGAGGAAAAAAATAGAATTTCCCTTGTTAGCTAGGATAAAGTTTGCAGGCCTAAAATTTGTGGAGGGTTAGGGATGAGAAGAATTCAGATGCTCAATAAAGCCTTAACTTCCAAAATAGGATGGAACCTTCTGGAAGGCTCAAAAGACTGGGTCAAAATCTTCCAAGCAAAGTACTTCAGAAACAAGAACACTGGTTGTTTTCTATCTCAATTGGACTTCCCTTTAGGCTCTACCCTATGGAACCGCCTAATCAGACTCAAGAATGTGCTAAAGTTGGGGGTAAAGAAACAAATAGGGAATGGTTTTAACATTGATTTTTGGAAGGATCCTTGGATTGAGAATGCCACTTTGTCTGCTAACAAGGATTTGAATCCTCTAAAGTGCAACCTTAATAGAATTTGGGCACTAAGGTGAGTGATTATATAAATTGGGAAGGGGAGGAACCTAAATGGAAGGAATTTGAGGCATTGTTAAGAAGAAATAATTTGAGAGGTCCTAGACAGGTGGTCTGGGCTCCTCTTCTCATCAATTTGCATAATTTGATTAGGGAAGCAAAATGGTTTGATAGGGGCAGGGAGGATGAATGGCTATGGAAAAGCAACCCCTTTGGTTGTTTCTCAGTAAGAAAGAACTATGAAGACTTATTGAAGGCCCGGGATGTTGTTCCTTGTCCCTTTTGGAAAGGGGTGTGGCTTAAGAATATGATCCCAAAAATAAACTATTTTATGGTGGTCGATTGCCCATGGAAATATCCTTACTATTGATAATCTGGTCATGAGAGGTTTCTACCTTGTTAATTGGTGTTCTCTTTGTAAGCAGGCAAAAGAATCGATCACTCATTTTTTATTCCGTTGCAATTTTGCGAGGGAAGTGTGGTCCAAGGTGTTGCAGTTGTTGTCTTTGGATTGGATTTTTCCTAACTCAATAAAGTTTTTTATTGAAGGTTGGTGTAACTGTCCTTTTTCTCATAATGTCATAAAGGATTTGTGGCACCAAGTTCCCCTCTTTGTTTCTTGGGGGATCTAGAAGGAGAGAAACAACATAATTTTTAGAGAAGAGAAAAGTAGTGAAGATGTGTTTCAAATTGTTAGAACTCAAATTAAGGAAAATTTGGAGGTTAGCAAACTCAGCTTCTCCAACTCCTGGCCGAACTATAAGGAGATGAAAATAAAACAAAATTGGGGTATTAGAAGAGACTTAACCAATCTGAATTGGACTAAAATGCTCAAAAGGTTGGGTAAGGTCTGGTGCCTTCCTATGAAAGACTGGGTGAAATACAACTTTGACGGATGTTCCAAAGGAAATTTGGGTCAGGCTGGTGTTGGTGGCCTTGTGAGAAACCAGAATGGGGACTACATTTTGGCATATGGTGGGAATCTAGGGATCTGTTTGAACAACAAAGTTGAGGCTTTGGTTGCTTTTGGAGCCTTCAAATTTGTTAATGAGTTGGGGTTCAGGAATGTTATAATTGAAAGAGACTCAAAACTTATTGTGGATATTTTAAATAATGTGGGTACCCCCCATGGGAAATCAAGGATATAATTGACCGATGTAAAGTTATTAAAAATAATTTTACTAACTATCGGGTTCTTCATGTGTATAGGGAAGGAATTGTGCAGCTGACTGTGCGGCCAATGTGGCGCTCTAGTGTAGGGGTTGGGCTAGGTGGACCAATGGGAACTTACCGTAGCCTTTGGGAGATATAATACTCAATGAAAAGTTTGAAAATGCTTACCGAACAAACTCTTGAGATGTTGGTTGGCAATGGGATGGAAGAGTATAGTGGGGAGTTGTTAAGCCTTTCGTATAATGATGGTCTTTGTAAAACGTGTGTACACTAGAGGATCCTTGAAGGAGATTTTTGCATTAATTTCCCAATAAAGTTTATGAGTAAAAATCACATGATGATTATGGTTATCTCTAAGGATGTCTTTTCTACGTGTGCCAATTTGCCCTCTGTCAGTTATTCATGCATTTCTCTAGAGGGAAATGGCAAGATTTTAATTATGGGTGTTATTTCTTGCAACTTTCATGATGAACTTTGGGCTCTGAGAAATGTGCAACAATCATCCCTTAGAAGAAACACTCTGTTTTACATTTCCTTATGATTTGTTTGTTTCAGTGGGTTCTTAATGTTAGTTTTGGTCAAGGAAGAAAGCTGGTTGCCGGGGAGAGCATGAAAACTACCAAGTCTCTGCAAAAAAACTTCAAACTAGCAATATGGGAGGGCCGAGGAAGAGAACCAATCTGCCTAACTACCAAGCGCTAAATCAAAATGTGGACCTCTGGAGAATGTTTGAAAATGCAAGAATGGCTGCCTTTTTCCAGTCCCTGAAAGGTTACAATGAAAATATTACAACAAAGTTTACTAATTCATGGAGGAGAGGCAATGTTTCTATTGGAGCTGTAAACTTTGAAGTCACGACCCACTTCATTGCAAAGGCTACGGGGCTGCAAAATAATGGCTTGAAGGTTGCAAAGAAGAGTGGTGTTGACTATCAATGTTTTGTGGATAATTTTTTGCACTAGGGAGAAAATCTTAAGCACTTTCAAAATAGGTATGCTAGACTTGAATTGCCTCCTCCTTTTTCCCTTATTAGCTTGTTTGTCATGAGATATTTCACCCTTGAGGGTCGTTACATGTTTGTTCATGCCTATCATTTTCCAATTTTAAACCATATAAGACATGGGGAATGCATCAATATATCATTTTACCTTCTCTCTTCTATGCATTTGAACATTGAGAAAGGTGCTAACCTGCAACTTCACCAGGGTTTAATGCTCACGTTGTATAAATATGCCCTATCCCAGAATCCCCTCAAGAATCCTCTAAATGCTAGAGAGGAAAATCCTGACCCTGATGAAGAGTAAAATGTTGAACCTAAGAGGTTTGAAAACCTTGTTGTTGTTGAACCTATGGTTGTTGAGCATCCTCCTAGAAACCCCTTTGTCGTTGCTGCCAGAAGATTGCTTATCCCCACTAAAAGATCCTCTCCAGTAGCTAATGTTTCAAACTCGTCCACACCCCACTCTCAGAAAAGTGAGGACTCTAAAAATGTGGACTTGTTGCTTGCTAGAGCTACTCCTGAAAAATGTAAACACTCTCCCCTACTGCTTGAACTGCCTAAACCCAAGAAAACTAGAAAAGAGGTCACTCCTCATGAGGCTATCCATATTTCAGAGGATGTCATTCAAAAGGAAGAGGGAATGGAGAAATTACAGGGTTAGGGGAGTGGAGAAAGGAGGTCGACAAGGTTGGCAAAGGAAACATCAAAAGAAAAGAAAGGTAAAGTTAAAATGCTTGTTGATGTGGAGGATATTCCGGGCTATGAGGAATTTGAGGCTCAGGATGAGGAGGATTCTAAGGATTTCGACTTTGAGGAATCAACATATCATATGGGGGAGGATGATAGGGAGGAGGAAGATAAAGATGAGGATGAGGAGGAACATGTTGAGCCATCTAAAGATAAGATGGAAACAGAGAATGCTGAGAAGGAAGGGCTCCCTGGTCAAGAGATTAATTCTAAAGGTTTCAGTATTGATTTTCTTAAAAGTAGACTAACTTTCTTGCAGGTTCAATTTGAGGACATGGAGAAGGCTCTGGTGACCCTGATGAGATTCTCCAACAGGATGATGAGGTGTGTGATGTTGGGTGCTTCCTCAGGTGAAGCAAAGATAAACGAAAAACTTAAGAAGCAAGGAAAGGTGGACTCCCTCAAGCTGTTGGATGATATTGAGGGACCTGATTGGCACAAGTATGCTACTCTCTTAGGAGAGTATGGGGACATGTTTAAAAAGGCCAACTAATGGCTTTGTCTACTATTTTCCTTGCTTTTAATGCATTTTTGTTCTATTTAAATACCTGGGACTGTTTGTTTATCATCTTTAAGATCTAGTGGAATACCACTTGGGACATTGTGGATCTTATTGATGGTCTGCATAGTTTAAACTTTGTTGGTAGTAATTTTGTGTTTTTGATAATTATGGGCTAGACTATAGCTATGATGTTTAATCTGGGCCTACATGCTAGTATCTTGTTGTTTTTTGGTTTGATCGGTGGTGTTGTTTCCCACCTTAGTTTCCTTTTTTGATCTGCTTCGTTCCATGGGATCATGGCCCTTCCTTGCTTATATTATCAAAACATATCAGCAATATGACTGTATTACTAAAATAAAATGCAAGTACAATCTTAGAACATCCAACCTTATGAAAAGGGGCATCTGACCATTATTTATAGAGAGAAAAACTTCTAGCTAACCCTAACTACCTAGGCAGTCAACTCCATCAAAATAGGAGGATGCCACTTATTGAAAGCATAGAAAAAGATGGAGGAAGTTATGCATTGCCAAATTTCGGTCAAAGCAGACTTACTCCAACGAGAATCTAGCACAAAACACTCTCTATAATTTCTCAACAAACAAACATGACTATTAAAAAGGTGGTTACAATCCTTCATTCGAACTAAGAATTTCCCTCCATTGAGAGTTTTCCCTCCTTTGACCCTTTAATGATCATCTTCTTGACTTTCTTGGTAACCGACCAGCTGGCAGGAGTTTCTTCCACTTTGCAAGCTTTGTTGACATCAACATCTTAGTGTAAACCTGCATAATGACATTAGCATGCACAAATAATTGCATATCTATAATTACCTTAAAGTAACATCCATTCAACCACATGTAAAATTAACGTAGATGATTCACATAGCATGTTAATGTCATTAAAATTCACAAGGATAAACTTATGCCCAAGGTTTATGGTTTTAAGGAAATAACAAGGAAAATGTCAACCAAGTGCCAAAGTCTATGATAGCAACAATAAATATAGAATAAACCCTATTAAAATTGAGCCATTAATTGGGCTCATCATTCCCCCCCAACCTAATGTTTTGCTAGTCATCCGGTAGAGGGAGCACTATTCTTTTTCCTAGTCAATGATCTAATGTCACCAACTTCCAACTGTCCCACATTGGTCTCTGCAATGTCTAAATTGGGGTCCTAGTAGAATCCTTGCTTGTTCTCCAATCTGTTCCATCTTAGCTTTCCTGCAGCTATGTCATACCGACAAAACTTGTAATCTGGAAGAGGCCACAATAGAGTAGGTGGCTGAAATTTTAATGGAAGCTAATACTATTGCCTTATCCTCCCAACCTATATGTATTTGTCAACTCGTTTGCATGTTGCAACATAATTTTGCAAAGAGTGGGTTCAGCTTATTTCAACTCATCTATCAAACTATTCCACCTCTATGATAAGTACCCCATTACCAATTTCCCTATAGTTTCAACTACCTTCTCATATTCCTTGTAGGATTCTTCTCTAATAGGCGTGATCCTATTCTTGTTGCTTGGATGATAAAGAATCCTTTGCCAAGTTTGGTAAATATCTGTGGGGTTACTAGATTCGGCCTTGAGAGGCAAGGGAGTATGAAATTCTCTTTCCCTATAAGTTCTAAACTACTACCTCCAACTAATTTCATTATGAATCCAGGACATGAATTCTCTTAAATGGAGATCTCCAATGTACAGTAGTGGGTTCCAATCATGATCATTAGTCACAACATAATTATGCAGATATAGTTCACAAAGCAAATTTTTAACTTCAGGAGGGGCAAACTGGTAAGCTTGGAAAAAATCATGTAGAGTGTCAAGAGAAGGGCGCAAACCTAAAATAATCCTTGACAATTTAAAGGAAAAATTTCACTCCTTTAAATACAGGGCATACACTCTATGAGGAGTTCTGCATGCCAGCATTTGAGGTACTAAAGCTACCACATTATCTACCTTTTCCTTCAAGGCAAGAGGTTTATGTGTTCCTACCAAAATATTCCTTTGCACTGATTCGTGTTGTTCAAATAACACCAGTTGCAATGATTTTGGTTGTTCATCCTTCTCTAGCTGTAGGGGTTCTTGATTCTCAACTTGTTCTACAATATCAGCAAGCTACACTAATCTTATATTTGCTTGTTCTTCAAAAATATCTTTTCCTTCAAGATTTACCTTCCCCATTGAGGCTTCTATCTATTCCCTAGATGTTCTACTAAGTCTAGGGCTTCTCTTTGGAGGAATGCCAGTGGTTGGCCCAGCTGGTTTTGAATTCTTAGGAAGGATTTTATGTTTTTCTTCTACTGCAAGAAGAACACTGTCATCATTCTTTCATTTCCTAGGGCTTGGTGTTGCTTTTTCTATCACTTGCTTCTTGGCCTTCCCCTTTCTCATTTATACCTCTTTCATTTGTGCCTCCTCTCTCCTAAGGGCAGCCCTAGTTTGAATTGGGGTTTTTGGAAGAACATTAACATCAAATTTTGAAGATGAACTTTCCTCATCTGAATATTCTCACTTAGAAAAACCAATTTCTATGGCTTGCTTGGTTGTAGGAGGGTTTGAGCTAGGGTTTGCACCGGAGATTGAAGCTCCAGGAGTGGTTTCAACGTACTAACCCTATGAGGTTGAGACTGACCTCTAGGACATACATTTTTTGGTCTAAACTGATCAATCTTTACAAATTCTTCTTGTCATATCAGACACCTCTTGCAGAGATTTCTCTACTAAAATTTTTATTAAACAATGGTGAGAGAAAAAACTATCCCTACCTTTTTGTGTTTCGGCCGCCATGATTGTAAGGAGGTGATACAACACATTGGCCACGTTCATTCTTCTTCCATGCCTCATATGGTTTAGAAGCTTGAAATGCATAGAGTGGAGGCATGAATGGTGGCCCTCACAAGTAATATACTTGAAAATGTGGGCGTCTACTTGTTTCCATGGCTCTGGCAGAGAAGTTCTCTTTGTACCTTGCTTATCTACAACCAATGGAGGGTCACTAGTTTCAATAAATTTAGTCGTGGCTGACCTTGCATCTTTGGTAGCAGGGTATGGCTCTCCATCAGTAGGTAAACCTATTACCTCTGCAATTCTCTCCTAAGTAGTGATCACCTCTAACCATTTTACCATCGCCTTCCCCTCAGAGAGTGTCTATGCAAATTCTAGCGCATTGTCCTCATTGTAGCTGTCAAGTTTTAGGAAATAATCCAGCCATCCACAATTCTTGAACTCAGCTAGTGAAAGTGCATCCTACATTATCACATCATGAACCGTGGGTTCATTCCTAATTAGTTGACCTCCAATTGTTTCAGTTGCCAGCAATCAAATAAGCACTTCCACAAAATTTCCTTTCCTACAATCTCTCTCTGGAAACCCAATTCCTTCTTCTTCCTGCAATTCTTCTATAGTTTTGATGCCAATGTCATGTAGCTCTCCAATTTACCTTTTTGGGTGATGTTTAAAATTATGACTAAGGCAATAAAGATTCATAAATGAAGGGTATCATCAAGAAAAATGGTGACAGTTCAGTGACATTTCACACATGCAAGTTGTCATTTCAATTTATCATTCAAATTGGCTTATTTCAAATTTGTTGACATGGATGACATGTGGACATGTGAGTTGACACTCCCCCCCAACCTAAATTAGAGCATGTGTCCGCACAGGCTGGGTGGTAATTATGATTTGACTGGGCATAGTACAATTTTATGCCATGTGAAATATCAACATTAATTTACAGTAATTAAAGAAATGCACTAAAGATAATTAAGATATAACCAATTGTCATGCACGTACCTAAAAACATGGAGTATCTTTGCAAAGAATGTGGAGAAAGTATTGGTTACCTTTTAAAAAAAAGTATGGTTGAGCAATTAATGTAGTGGTGATGTAATGGAGTGATGGCAAAGTGAAGTGATGGTGGAGTTATGGAAGAGAGAGAAGATAAAGATGGATGGGAAGATGGATGGATTGATGAAGAAGTGAATTCCCACAAAAATGGAAATATTTATGATGAAGTGATTGCATGTGTACTTGAATTAGTCAAAAGGAGGGACACTAGGCCCGCTTCCTTCGGCTGCAGGAAGTTCAGAGGTTGGGTGTTGAATAAATTGTTGCATGAATTTTTCCTTGGACATTGGCTTCTGATACAAGCTGAGGTGGTGACCATTGAACAAGAGTTTGAATCTGACAAGGTCAATGGTTGTGATTTTTACAACACCATTGGGAAAGAATTCTACAACTTCATACGGTCCCAACCATCTATTCTGCAATTTACCTACATTATCTTGATACCTGGAGTCATAAAGGAGTGCCCAGTCACATGGCTGGAACTTCTTGTCCTTTATGTATATGTCATGCCATTTGACCCTTTGAGTTTTCACTACCTTAGTATGATGCAGGACTATCTTTCTCATCTTATCCAAAGCATTCAGCTGCATGGTTCTATCTTTTTGTGCCTCAGATATGTTTATCCCAAGGTCTAGTGCAGTCCTAAGAGTTTTATGCTCAAACTCAATAGGCATCATAACTGTCTCCCATACAATAATTCAAAAGGAGTGAAACCTGTGGTTTTCTTCCAAGTGGTCCTATAGGCCCAGACAGCTTCTAACAACCTATTTTCCTAGTCTTTCCTATGAATAGCCATCGTTTTGGTCAGAACTGCCTCAATTTCCCTATTGGTCACTTCAAATTGGCCATTGGCCTGAGGGTGATAGGGGGTAGATTTCCTATGCCTCACATTATATTCATTGACCAGTGCTATGAAAAGGGTTGATGTAAACTGAGCCCCTTGATCTGTCACTATCTCCCTTGGGACTCCATAACGAGTGAATATTTCCTTATAAAGAAATTTTGCAACCTTATTATTTCTTGCATGTTTCATAACTTTAACCTCCACCCACTTGGTCACATAGTCAGTGCAAACTAAGATGTAGGATTTTCCATTTGATGGAGGATCAATGGGACCTACAAAATCAAGTCCCCATTTATCAAATGGAGTGATGACTACCTAGGGGTAAAGAAGCATCTCATTAGATTTAGTTGGGTAGCCCATCCTCTGACATCTATCACACTTCCTAGTATACTTGCTTGCATCCTTATGAAGTGTGGGCTAGTAATATCTAGTATTAAGAATCTCCATTGTTGTCCTATTGGCTGCAAAATTCCCTCCATAGGGTTCATTATGACATACATGCAATCTATCATATGTTTCATCTTCCTTTACACATCTCCTCATGACATGATCTGGTCCAGTGTAGAATAAACATCCTAAAATCCATGAGAAAGGAAAGGTTTTCTCATTAAGAACCCTTCTCTCTTTGGGAGAGAAATGAGTAGGAACTCTCCCTGTAACCAGATAATTGGCTATATCAGCATACCAAGGTGTATGCACACTGATTGAAAAAAATGTTCATCAGGAAATAGTCATCAATGACTTGAGTTTCTTCTGATGTAGTCAATATGGAAAGAAAGTCTGCTACAACATTTTCCTTTCCTGGTTTGTCAACTATGGTGATGTCAAATTCCTGCATCAACAACCATCATCTTGCTAGCCTTCCTGAAATCAAGGGCTTATTCATGAGGTATCTTATTGCTGCATGGTTTGTATGAATAAAGATTTGATATCCTGTTATGTATTGCCTAAATTTGTTAAGGGCATAGATGATTGCCAACATTTCCTTCTCTGTCATTGTGTAATTAAATACAACTCCTTGTAGGTTTTTGTTGACAAAGTAAATTTCACTCTCAATTGCTCCTTTTTGTCCCAAGATAGCTCCCATAACATAGTCTGATGCATCTGTATGAATATGGAAAGGAAGTTCCCAATTAGGTCCTTTGATTACAGGAGCATGGGTTAAAGCTACTTTCAAATCATAGAATGCTTTGTCATAATCCTCTGTCCAATGGAACTCAACATCTTTAGTTAGAAGATTGTACAGTGGTGCTGCCGTTTTACTGAAATATTTGATGAAACTCCTATAGTACCCTGCATGCCCCAATAAACTTCTAACATTTTTTACTTTGTAGGAATAGGCAGATTGGTAATCACCTCAATCTTGGTTGGTTCCACTTGAATTCCTTTGTAAGAGATGTAATGGCCAAGGACTACTCCTGCTTGCATCATCATGAAGCATTTATCATTGTTCAAGGACAAATTATGGTCTTCACATCTCTGTAAAACCTTCCTTATATTTTCTAATGATTCTGCAAAATCATTACCATAGGTAGTAAAATCACCCATATAGATCTCCATACAATCATGTGAGATATCTAAAAATATGTTGATGACTGCTCTTTGAAAGTTTGCGAGTGCATTACATAACCCAAATGGAAGGAATGAGTAGGCATAAGTCCCTCATGGGTAGGTAAAGGTTGTCTTCTCTTGATCCTTAGCTGCAATTTGTATCTGATTATAGCCACTGAATCCATCTAGAAAAGAGAAATACTGCTTACTTGCAAGAGAATCTAGTACTTGGTCTATGAAAGGAAGGGGAAAATGATCCTTTTTGGTGGCAGAGTTTAGTTCTCTGTAATAAACACAAACTCTCTATTTACCTCCATTTTTAAGCACAATTACCAATAAATACACCCATTGGATGTCTGAGATAGGGTAGATAAATCCTGCATCCAATAATTTTTGTAGTTCCCCTTTTACAATCTCCCTCAATGCAGGGTTGATTCTCCTTTGTGGTTGCCTTACTAGTGTGCAGTCATCTTTGATATATATCCTATGAGTACAGGGCTTAGGATCCAATCCTTTCATGTCATGATATTCCCATGCAAATGCATGCTGGTGGATCTTCAATAGGTTTGACAGGGACAACTACTGCTCTTGAATCAGCTTGTTAATATTCAAATGTTTTCCTTCTAACACCTGCACTTGTGTGGTTAACTCAATCATAGTTGTTTCACTAATACTTGGCATTTTTAGTTCATGTGGAAGCAATGTATGAAGCATATCTGTTGCTACAAGAAGTTTAGTTGTAGGAAGAGAGGACAAAAGTGTCTTCACTGGACCTACATAACTAGATTCATGAGTGGGTGACTCCTCATGCACCTCACAATGGTTCTGAATTATGTGTGACAACACTTCATCTTCTTCTTGAAGCTGCATGAAAGGACTTATGCCTAACATCATGAGTTGTGCCACTAAATTGAATTCCTCGGCCTCTTCTCCAACATGTGGCCATATGGAGTTTTCCATATCATGGAATGGTTAAGCAGGAGGGTAGAGAACAAACGTTTTGGTTCTTCTCCCATCAAAAATAGTCATATCCCCTGACTGACATCCAATATAAGCATTTGATGTGGCTAACCATGGCCTTCCTAGAATAATGGGATACCTGCCTAGTGTAGCTTTATGAGAAAGGATCATGAAATCTGTTGGGTACTCTTAAGAGTCTAAGGTTACCACAAGGTCATCTACTATACCATATGGTTTGACAGTGGAATTATCAGCAAGTTGCAAGACAGTAGGAGTAGGTCTCATGTTGACAACATTTAGTTGTTGTAGGATATCCTTAGTCATCACATTTATTGTTGCTCCCAAGTCAATTATTTGATTCCATTTATAATAACTCCTACCACAAGACTACCAGGGTTAGTGTACTTAGGAACTGTAACTTTTCCAAGAATAATATCTGCCAACTATCCCAACACATGAACTATAGTGGGGTCTATCTTTTTCCTCCTTGGCTTTTTGAGGCATGCTTCCTTTATTTCTTTTCCATATATTGGGACATCTTTTATGACCTAAGAAAAAGGTATCTTAACACATATATGTTTAAACTGATCCAAGATGTCAAAGGTTGTTTCCTCCTTCTCTTCCTTTTGTTTAACAACTTCTAACCTTTGAGGAAATGGTGGATCTTGATCAGTTTGCAGAGTTGGTTCAAGATTTTTATGCACACTTGGCTGAATGGGGACATTCATATGCTTCTCTTCTTCCACAAGAATCTTAGTGATGATAGGAGTGGACGGAGTTGGAAAAGTAGTTCCTAAACATAAATGGATGTCACTCACACTCACAACATATGCAGAGAATTGATTAGGATCTGTAGAGTAGACTAATTGTTGTTGTGGTTTGTTATTTAGGTTAGGTGTGGGTTGAGCTAGTAACTGAGTAGGTCTAGGTGTGCTTGAACTTGAGCTAGTAGGAGGGGACATTATGGCAAGCTATTGAGGCTATGGAGGTGACTGCATGTAGCTAGTTGTCTAGTTTGGCCATTGTTGTGCTCCCCTCCATTAGGATGTTTGTTGCTAGTTTCCTAGAGGTGGTTGCCAATTCCCTTGGAACTGTTGCTAGTTTCCCTAAGATTGTTGCCAGTGGGGTGGAGAGTTTTGGTGATTGGGTCAGGTATTTGGAGGGTTATTCCAAGGTTGAGGTGGATATCCTCCATAGTTGGATGGGTATGGGGGTTTCCATTGATTACCATATCCATAAGAATTGAAATAAGGCCCATTAAAAGATAATAGATCTAATGGTATACCTTATCTTGGGGCCCATGGTCTCCTTTGTGCAATGTATTAGACTTGATCATCATCACCCTAGGACTAGCTTGAACTCTGTGGGATCTGTTTGCTAGCAACGCATACCATTTTGCATCTCAAGTAAATTCTTCTTTCTCGTGGAATGAGGGCAATATTCCGCCAACATTGTCTCTCCCTCATTTTTCTTCTCTCTACTTGAAGTGTATCCAACAGCCCGATTATTTATGATGTCTAATCTTTCCAACAAGTGAGTAATCTCCATCCTGAAACCCATTGGTGTATGATTTAACCATATGTACTGGTAACCTTCCCTTTTTAAAGCTACCCCTCGAATAGTTCTCACATATCTTCTTGATAATATCATCCCAAGGAACTTGAGTGATATCTCCTCCTCCCATTAGGTCCAGAGCATTAATGCAACTTTCATTGATCCCTCTAAGGAAGAGTAGTTTTTGAGACTCCTCATTGAGTGTATGATGTCGAGATTTCTGCAGACAAAATAGAAACCTTGAAATGTAGTCCTCCAAACTCTCATCTTCTTTTTGTGGCATCCTGAAAATATCATCTCCTCTCATATCACTACCCCTACAATATTCTATGTACTTCTCAAGGAACTTTGTTTTCATATCATTCCAAGTTTCCATAGTATTCCTACCTAGGCTCATAAACCATCTTAATGCAACTTCTTTCAAGGTGGTAGGAAACAACTTAAGCCTATGAGCATCAATAGTGTAGTCATAGATTCTACAGAGGATATCAAACTCAAACAGGAAAGTGTTAGGGTCTTTTGTGACAAGCCCATAGAACTTAGGAAGGACTGGAGAAGGGACATTTTTGAGGTTATCAACTTCATTCTGATGAGTGATAGGAAATGGAAAAGATGGCAGGTTTGGTTTGTTTCTTTTTTCATCAACCATGCCCACTTGATGAAGTTCCAAAGCAAATGGATTTTCAATTAGATTTTGGTCTTTAGAGGAAGTGTCAGAACTGGTCAAATTGGGAAATGCATCAGCAAAAGGGTGTGCCTCTTCTTCTTCTTCATCTCTTGGCATATTTTGAAACTCAACTAGCTGATTATCAAGATCAGGGTTATTAGGAAGGAATCTCCCATAAGCATCTCTTCTCCTTCCCCTATGCATGTGCTATGAACTCAGTATCAGCCACCTCACACAAAGAATTGGTGAAAGAATAGTGGGTCATTACTTTTCTAAATGAAGGGTGTGCTAAAAACAAACTTCAAAAATACTATAACAAGAAAGAAACTAGAAATGACTCCAAAGA
>VDFB02294577.1:0-30658 GCA_007258455.2 Sequoia sempervirens | reverse complement strand
ACCTATAGTGCCAACAACTAAGGCCCAAACCTTAATATTGCTTAAATTTTGGTATACATTTGGGGGATGGCGTGTGACGATGAGCTGGCGCGAAAATTTGCAGAGGACCAACGAACTCGCTGGGGGGACTTAGTGACGGATGAAGGCGTTGATCCAAACAGAGAGGCAAATGTTGCAGCAAACCAACAAAGACCAGGCCACATCCCACAATGGGTCTTTGAAAATGGTGCTTGGGTGGACAAATGCCATCTGCTCTACAGACAAAACCAGAAAAGCGAAGAACAAATTGGAATCCAGAACAACCCCCAGCAAGCAACAAGCGTTGGTAGGTCTTCGAAGCTTGCACAAAGGCCAACAACTTGCAGTCGAAACAACCAGAGACACGAAGCACAAGGGTGTAGACATGGGTGGTTTCGGGAAAGGGATCGCAATGGTGGACAATCAGACCCCAATTGGCACAATAGGGGAGGAGGTGTTCAAAATCTAACCAGCAAAGTATGGCGAGAAAAAGGCCTAGTCAACCCCAGGCATGAAGGCAATGCCAATGTGAACCAACAGCTTGGGGAGGAGTATGAGTTCGGAAGAAGGATGAATAAAAGAGATCGTGATTTACTCAGAAGGAAAATAAACAGAAGAAATTTTCATTTCAAAGCAAATGGAGAAGAGAAACAGCATCCCAGAGGGCACAAATTATATCAAATGCCTTCAAAGCTGATAAAAAAAAAAGAGTTGCCAGGCTATCAGAGCGAGCCCTATTTGCGAAGTGGACTGGTCTAGTTTGTCCAAGTGATGAGATTAAAGCCTCGTGGGTGAGCAAGTTCACAGACTGGGTAAGCATCACTCCCCTACCGAATTCCTTTTTTCTGATAGAATGTATAGACCTAGATTTGAAATTGGAAATATTAGAAGGAGACCCCCTATTTATGAATGGTCATTGGTTTCACTGCATAAACTAGCAAGCTAGTTTTGACCCATGGAACTACTGTTTGACCCAAATTCCAACTTGGATCAAATTAGTTGATCTGCCCTTGGAATTCTAGAACATAGAAGCCATGACAAGATTGGGTGATGCCCTAGGAGTGTGTATAGGAGTGGATGAGGACCTCATTAATGGAAAAGAAGGATTAGAACCTTGTGTTTTGGTAGAAGTAGATGAAGGGGTAGGGATCTATAAGACTGTTGAGATATTAACCAAGTTTGAAAGTTGGCAGCAAGAGGTTGAGATTTGGGAAGGATCAGGATCAAAAAAATTCCTCTTTAGAAAATCACTCCAAGAGAGCACCTCAAATAGGGCTTCAAATGTCAACACAAACAACAATGAGCAAGTTGAGCCAGAGGTTGTGCTCTCACAAGATACAAACCCAGAAGATAGGCCAAAAGAGGGGAATGGCATGCCAGCCATGGGAGTCACTGGTGGTCCCTCCAGGGAACCTCTTACTTCCCTCTCTCAGGAAATTGGAATTCTAACAAATGGCAACCTACAAGTTGAGCAAGCCCTCATTGCCCTCATGGATGACACACAAATTCTCCAGAGGGACATCCAAATCCAATTAATGGAGCTATCTGATGGAGGAGCAAGAGGTAACAAGATCCTCCAGCCCCCTGAAATTGTGCCACAGGAGAATTCACAAAATCTGGGAGTAACCATGGATGCCCCCCTAATTGAGGAAGGAGAGGATCTACCGCAAACAGATGAAGATGACAATGATCAACTCTCAAATGGTGAGGGTGAGCTATGGGAGGAGGTAGAGGAAGGAGAATTACTGGAAATCAGGCAGCTAGAGCAATCTGAATCAAAACTAAAAGCCCCCAACATTAAGAAAAAGGCAAGTAGGGGCAGGATGTCAAACAGAGCCAAGTTGATGATTGTTGGCAACGCCTCAAGGAAAAAATAACTGATGATGGGGAAGAAGAGTATCCTTCCCACAACAAAATGAGACTCATAACATGGAATGTTAGGGGCGTCAATGCCCCTGACAAATGGTGCATGGCCAAGCGCCAAATTGACCAATCAAATGCAAATGTAGTGTTGTTGCAGGAAGCAAAATGGAATAAGGAGGAAGGTGAAAAAAGACTGGGAAGATGGAAACAATGGAAAGGGCATCTCAAGGAGGCCTCAGGGGCTTCTGGGGGATTGGGGGTCTTCTAGAACCCCCTCTTAGTGTTAGGTGAAATAGAGTCAGAAGCTGAGAATTGGCAAGTAGTCAATCTCAAAGACATAAGAAGAAACACCTCATTCACCTCCATTAATGTATATGGGCATGTTCCAACAGAAGGAAAAAAGAGGCTATGGGATAAAATCTCTGGGGAAATAGAAAGCAAAAGGTCAGAGAAAGGAATTGTAGTAGGAGACTTCAATGCTACTCTAAGCAATATTGAAAAAGAGGGGGGATTAGGAGAAATACGACTATTCAAAGAGATTTCCAAGAATTCATTGATAAAAACCTTCTACTGGATATACAAACAAGAAATGGAACATTCACCTGGTCTAATAGAAGAAAGGGATTCACCAGCATTGCAGAAAGGTTAGACAGATTTCTCCTTTGGGGCGACTGGGGAGATTTGGAAGGAACCCATGTAGCCCAAATTCTCCCATTCACAGGCTCAAACCACTTCCCAATCCATCTGTTTTTTGGCCAAAATGATCCTCCCAAAGGTTTCCCATTCAAATCCGAATACATGTGGTTAAGGGACAATCAGTTGCTAGATTTAATAAGCACTTGGTGGAATGAAGTGAGCTTCAATGACAAAACAAAGCTTTACAAGTTAAACAAAAATTTGGGCTACATAAAAATTAAGTTGAAGGAGTGGAATAAGACTCACTTCAAGAATATTTTCTAGGAGAAAGAAATAATTGAACAAGAAATTTGAGCCCTGAATGAGCATGTAATAGACAGGGTAATGGATGCAATTGATTTTGAGAATGAAAAGATCCTAAAAGATGAATTGGCAAAAATCCTCAAACAAGAGGAGTGTTATTGGCGTCAAAAATCAAGAGAAATATGGCTGAAAGAAGGGGATAGGAACACAAATTTCTTCCACAAATCAACCATAGCCAATAGTAACAAAAAGAGGATTGCAAAAATCAAAAAAGCCAATGGAGAAACAACTCAATCAACTGAAAAAGTCACTAAAGAGGAAGATAATTTCTTTGAAACCCTGCTAAACAAGGAAAGTTAGGTAAGTAGGGCCAACATGGACAACTTGTTGGCTGCAATCCCCTCCATCATAACAGAGAAACAAAACAAGCTCCTCTATCAAAAGATAGCCCTGGATGAAGTAAAAGAAGTAGTCTTTCAAATGAACCCGGATAAGGCCCCAAGCCCATATGGTTTTCCAGTTGGATTTTTTCAAACCTTCTAGGATATTGTAGAGAAAGACCTTGGTGCAACAGTGGAGGAATCCAGGAAAAAAATGACAATGCTAGGGGCAATAAATCACACCCTTCTAGCTTTAATCCCCAAGAAGAAAGATCCACAAACAACGTGTGACTTCAGGCCAATTTCCCTATGCAATATGGTGTACAAAGTGGTTACAAAGATAATTTGCCAATAGGCTCAAAAAAGTGTTGCAGGAGATCATATATGAGGAGCAAAGTGGTTTTGTACCAAGTCAGTCCATAGTAGAAGGAATCATCATAGCTCGTGAAACAATTCACACAGCCAAGAAAAACAAAGAGGCCTGTACGATTCTAAAGCTAGACATCCTCAAAGCCTATGGCATAGTAGACATGAGCTTTTTGCTGGAAGTATTAAGGAAATTTGGGTTCTGAGTAAACTAGGTAAACTAGGTTCAAAGTTGCATCTCAACTCCGAAATTCTTGATCCTAGCAAATGGAACAACAAATGGATATTTTTCTTCCTTAGGGGGCTAAGACAAGGTGATCCCTTGTCCCCATTTATGTTCATAATTATGTCAGAAGTGTTGGGAAGGGGAATCAAAAGGCTAAGAGAGGTAGGTAGATGGAAAAGAATCCATGTAACCAATGGTTTGGAGCCCTCAACCCACCTACAATTTGTGGATGACATGGTCCTAATGGGTGAAGCAAGCAGAAGGGAAGCAAGAGTGATTAAAAACTTTTTGAATAACTACTGTAGTGCATCGGGTCAGGACATCAATTAGGGAAAATTGGAAGTCTTTTTCTTAAACACCCAGCCAAGCCTGCAAAGAGATATAGCAAGGATCTTAAATTTGAAAGTTGCCTCTTTGCTTGGTTGATACCTAGGAATTCCCCTATTTGTAGGCATCAAAAAAATTGCTACTAGGAGAACCTAATTAACAGTTGCAAGAATAAATTAAGCACTTGGAAGGGAAAATGATTTTCATCAGCTAGAAGACTCCTGATGGTCAAATCAGTGTTATTAGCTATCCCAATTTACTCAATGTCATGCCTCAAACTTCCCAAAGCAGTAGAAGATGCTCTCACACAAATCTTCAAAAGATTCGTTTAGAGTGGCACAAGTGAGCAAAACAAATTCCCCCTTTTGGCATGGGATAAGATTTGCTTGCCCAAAGAAGCTAGAGGTGTAGGGATAAGACAACTTCCCATCATGAATCAGGCCATGTGGGAGCCATATTAGTATGGGATATTCACACCAAAGGAAACCAAAGATGGGTTAGAATCATAAAAAGAAAATATTTGGACTCAAATGATCCAACAAGAATCCTTACAACTTTGAACCCCCCAAGAGGCTCAACAATATGGAATTTCATGATGGAATGTAGAGATATAATAGCAAACCATGTCACTTGGGAAGTTTGAGATGGAAAAAGTGCATCTTTCTGGAAAGACTCATGGTGTGGAAAAGAACCCATTGGCAACAGACAAGGACTAGAGGAAATAAAAGAAGAGACTATTAGACTCTAGGGGAACAAGGTTGCCAATTATGGAAAAATGGTCTCAAATCAAGGAGTCTCAAGTTGGATTTGGAATGATCTTCAACCTCTCAATTCCCCACAAGACCAAAAAGAATCCTTGGCAAAGATCCTCAAGGAAATATTCTTTGTTCCATCCAATGAAGAGGACCAAATCAGGTGGTGTGGATCCGCAACTAGTACCTACAAGGTGAAACTAGGATACAAGGCTAAAGAAATAGCAATAGCCCGAAAAGATTGGCCATGCAAACTATTTTGGGGGAACAAATAGCTACCCAAGGTGAGTTTTATGGCTGACATATTCCAGGGAAAGAATTGAACAAGGATAGATTGTGGGATAAAATTGAAAGAGCAATAGTTAAACTGGTCAATGAGGATGATTGGTGCAAGGAAGGCAAGCAAAAAGTATTCACAAATTGGGATGATTGTATGATCAAGAACTTCCTAGGCCTCAAACCTCCCAATCTGAATGAGAATAGCTCCCTTCAATCCAATAAAGTATTGAGAGTAGAGACAATTTGGAAAGCTCCAGATTCAGGCTGGATAAAGATCAACTTTGATGGTGTAGCTCATGGTAACCTAGGACCAGGCGGGGCTAGGTGCATTACACGTGACTCTGAAGGTAAGGTTTTAGTAGAAAGATCCATTCCTCTTGAAAATGCACAAACAATGAGGTAGAATTCAGAGCAGCCATGTTTGGCCTTCAACTAGGTCGAGAACTAGGTACTAGTCAAATCCACTTGGAGGGAGACTCAATGATAACAACCAATGCAATTCGCAAGGGCTCCATCCCTAACTGGAAACTAAACCATTTTCAGCGGCAGATCAAAGAACTATTAGACAGGTTCATAGCCTTCAAAGTTAGTCACATCTTCAGGGAGGGAAACACTAGAGCAGATGAGTTGGCAAAATTGGCCACCGAAACTGACAAGTAGGACAATTACATGGTCAAGCATCGGGAAATTTTATGGCACTGGCCTTCGTAGTGGTAGCAAACAAAAAACACATGGCAATAAAGGCCACCTCTATGCATCACTCTTGACAAGACAAGGGTCAATACCAAGAACTCAAAATAGAAGAATAAATCAAGGCAAGAAGATCTCCTTGCAAAAATTTGGAGGGCGTATTAATGATCATCCTTAGGAATGTGTACCATCACCAAGAGAAGTGGAAGCTTGACACACATGAAGGCCTCGATCGATACTTTAGATATCATGAGGTAATATGGCCTTTGTTCAAAAGGCAAAGATTGTTTTATTTTAGCACAATTGCATTTCAAAGCAAGTCAGAGTTAGAAACATCCAGAAGGTGAGGTTGGAACTGTGAGGAATGGAGATGCCACTGGCACTAGACACAAATAAGCAAAGGCAAGCTTTCAAAGGAGAAATAACAGACAAATGGCTCCAAGGAATGTTGCAATCCTCTCATCCTCTCATTCTCTGGGCAACCAAAAAGGTGGTTGGGCCAGAGTTCCTGAAAGCCTATCATAGAGCCAAAGGCAACACGAAGATCCTAACAATGTTTCTTGTGGTCCTTCTACACATGGGAGTTTCAAAGGCACTAAGTAAAAAACTGACCCAGATGGTCTTTGTGCATGTTTGGATGGGTGACATAGACGTAGCTTTGGATAATGTGGATGACAATAGGCAAATTCCTATGCCGCAGAATTACTACTTGTTGCGCATGAGAGGTCGAGAGGTGATGAATTTTCCCTTGATTCGCACTATTGACCCAGAGGGCTTCGAGAAATTATGGGCTGAGAGGGACAAAAATGTCTTCTTTCTCCTCAAGGCAGCAAAATTGACCACCAATCTTCCTCGTGGTTGGGCAACAAGGTACATTGTAGATGAGGATCTGGAGGAGGAGATAGTTGCAGGTGACGATGACGACTGGGACCTATGAGAAGGAGAAGAATGGTTAGTTGATGATCAATGAGACCTAGAAGAAAAGGCCAAAAGCCCAATGCATAAGAAGTGTGGCGCGCCCAGTGATTGCATGCTACAAGGCGTACATGAAAATGTGCGAGTCTGAGGATGATGCAGCCTGAGCAGTACTTGGTTGGAATGGTTCGCTAGTTCGTAGGTGTGGTATTTTGATAACACAATTTTTTTGTCGTAAAGAATGTTGAAATAGTAGTAGCATATGGTTTTCTAGAGTCAATCTCAAGTGTGGTATTGTTAATACAGTCTCTGTACTTTCTTTCTTTGAATAGGTAGTAGCTCTGGGTTGGCCATTACTAAAAAAAAAAGTCTCCCAGAAATTTTGGTTGAAATTCATGGTTTGGCTGGTTTGGATAGGTAGGTGCTCTAGGTGGTCATTATTACAGAAAAGGCCTCCCAGTAGTTTTGGATGAAACTCATGTACTCCTTTTAAAAATCAATATAGGGTGTTGCCCCTAGCAGTTTTTAACGATCAAATATATATATATATATTTTCTATGTCTTACATATCTACTCAATACAATTATTATGTTAACAAAAAATATGTTTATTAAATAGTTTTCTAAACGTGCAAAATACAATTATTTATAATTAGCTTATTTAACTAAATTAATTTAATTTACAAATATAAAAAAAATACACGTGGTTATAATATTCAAAAATATTACTATTAATTGAACCTAATTATATGCTATTTAAAAAGATAAAATACTTTTCAAATTTTAACTTATTGCTATTATTTATATTTTATGTCTTTTATACAAAAACAAAATAAAATACTTTTATATTTTTAATATCATCATTTGTTCCAATGCTTTTAAATTTTTGGTCTATTACTAATATATTTATTTTAAATATCTTGAATATAAAATAATTTAAAATAGTTTAATATTTTTAATATGTCCATTTTCTAAAATGCTTTTAAACTTTATACTTATCACTAATATTTTGATTTTCTATGTCTTACATTTCTACTCAAAACAATTATTATGTTAACAAATAAATATGTTTACTAGTTTTATACAAAAATTTATTTATATTATATAACAAGCACACAAAAAATATGAAATTTAATATACAATTGTTGCAACAAGTTCTAGTTGTTAATACCAAACTCTACCTTCAACATTTTGTGTCGCAAATCATATACTTTTCAACTCCAATTGCATTGCATGCATTCAATACAAAACTTTAACAATTCCATTTACAAATCTTCAAAAATATTAATCCTTCCCATGCCAACCTAAAATGCCAACCTAAAAGCTCTTTAGAAACACAACACAACACACTGCGTCACTTGTTAATTAAGTCACTCCTAAAATCTTTCGTATGCTTGTTTAAACTTTTCTTTATATTCTATCTCAAAAACAATTGGTGCTTTATAATTTAAAGGGAAAGACGAGTGGTCCAATGCATTCCCCCTATCTCGAAAGCACTCTAGATGCAAATTAAATTTTTATTTTTTTTTGTTTCCCCAGGCAATCATCTTAAAGCACAATGATAAGTTTAATAAATATAGTGTGCATTATAGACCAATTTAATTTAATTTAATGCTGCTCGTTTACCCCTAAGACAAATATCATGACGTGGCATTAGACTCCATCGTGGCGTGTGTTTGAAGACCACTATAGAACACGACCTCTAACTTGTTTTCCAAATAAAGAAAAGCATTATACAACATGCTAACCATTCTAGAATGTTTGGTAAAGCTCTCGATTTTGTCCGATATGCCGAAAGCCCACCACAAATACTCCACCCCCATTCAGTCAAACCACCACACGGGGTAAACACTTACATATGAAGACGTAATTCCACGTGGCTTCCGTAACCAGACTTTCGTCGAAGCTGCAGAGGAGCAGCTGTAGCCCTCGGTGACGTCATATTTCCTTGGGTCTCATTGAATTCTACATTCCCCTCTTTAATTATTGTACGCACAACACACCAAAGAATTGTATTTATATACATTTAGGGGAAGAATATTGGTCGCGACACGCCCGTCAAGTGCAGTGCGAAGCCGCTGCGAAGGTGCGTCCTTAGAATATTTGGGGCACTGGTCCAAATAATGACAACGTTTGACACGTGAAATTTCTTTGAGTGTGGGTCCCGCTTTGACCGCCCGCGCCTGTCAGTTGGAAACTGGAGGACGGCTCAGGCTGAGAAGATGACTACCGAAGTAACATTTTCAGTATTGGTTAGGTATGTAGTTGTTACAGAATCTTTGTCTTTGACCTGCAAGCTCCCATTCTCCTACTCTTACGGTTCTTATTAATTAAATTCTCCTATTTTATAGCTTTCAAAAACAACGCACGGATCTTTAAAGTTATTTTAAGTAGATATCATGAGATTTGTAGATGTCACGAACTTATTAACTTATTTTAAGTTGATATACATATTTTTATTGACTTAAAGCCGGTTAAAACAATAGGTTAGAATATATGAGATTATGCAACATTAAGCAAGGGGTTATTCAGTTTTTATTTTAGTAAAATTAGTAGGGGAGAGGGGCCCATAGTGGAGTGGGCTTCAATAGTGGGGATAGAAGTAGTCCTTAGTGGGTCTCATAGTGGAGCATCTTAATATTCAATTGTAAAACACTTTTTTTATCAATAAAGTACACAAATTGACAAATCATGTGATGCCACATCGGCACACCAAAAAAACATGACTTAGTGCACCACTATGGGTCTCACTTTTTTTTTAGCCTTGTTTAATACCTTAACAAAAAGCATGCTGATGTGGCATCATATTTGATGATGTGACCCTAAAATTAAATTTTTTAAGTAGGTGAGTTGTCAAATAAATTGTTGTACAAAATTGAGACTAATTTGAAATTCCATGTAGGATTTTGAGAAACACGAAGTTATAGTGCTCCACTATGGGCCCCTCTCCCCTAATATGATTGTTAATTGAATGTGTATTTTTTAAATAATGGTATTTTGTTCAACTAATACAATCTTTATTGTGAAAGATATTGTTAAGAGATGATGAGATTTGGTTTTTAGCAATCTTATTAATCTTTTTAACCATGTTCTAGCTTTTTGTGTTTAAGTCCATGATGTTGTTAATGAAGACTATTCACTTGTTTCTTCGGACTTTGGTTGACTTTGAGGTGCTATTGCATAATAGTTGAAAGGTTTGTTAAGTGGAGAGAGAGGTTAGAGTCGAGCAATTACATTTAACTTCACAAGGACTAAAAGAGATAGACATTTGGAATAATAAGGGTTGAAGACTATGTATGGTTTATAAAAAAGAAACGTGAATAAACATTACTTTAATGATAAAAGTCTACAATTTACTCTAATACATAAGATAATTCGAAAGGGATTATTTTTGCAATCCTACACCTTTCTAAATCTAAACAAGTTTGTGTCATGTTTATAATAGACCATCATTGTAGGCAATATACTATGAAATTATCATTACATTTTAAGAGTGAAAAAAGAAACAAATTAATTAAAATTTAAATATGAAGGGTTAAGAAATAAACTCAACATAAGTAAACAATTGACCCTACATAAATGTGTTATTACAATAACTAGAATGTATAAACACATTTTTTGAAATAATAAAAATATTAAAGACATGGCTTTGTATACAATTTGATGTCATGTGGTTGAAAATTGTGACTTAATGATTAATAATGTGTTCTAATTTAGCATATTTGGTTTTAGAATGCTTTGATGGATTACTGATTGACCTTTGTTCTACTTAGAATTTAACCCAAGCACATGAAAGTAAAGTATGTGCTTGCAAAAGTGAACGCTACTAAAAAAACTCAAACTCTACATGTGACAATGGTTTATGAAGTTCTAGTCCCCTAAAAAAATTCACCCTCGCCTCCTAGGATTTTAATCTATAAAACAAACATCATAAACCTTTAGGATTTTGCTAAGGGTGAATCATCTCCTAATGTCAAACCCCTAGATTTAATTTAATGGTTTTAGGATAAGAATCACTGAAGACATCAAACAACCATGCAAGACACCCTCATTAGCCACTTAGTGTAGATTCTAAGTAAGATAATGGGGTAATGATACATTATGGTGCTTCTTAAGTGAGTGTGAATTGAAGTAAGAGCTTGTGGATCATCAAATTAAAGCGTGTTAGGGTTTGTTCTTTATACAACACCCTACCATGTAGTTTGAAATGTTTCACACTTAAGGTGACAAATAACAATTAATTAAGAAGAGGTTTAAAGCTTAGGCCTAGTTTAATAATTAGATTTAAAAGTTTGAGGGTCATTTTTGCATTATAAATATGAACTAGATTCATTTATACCCATGAATTTGACATGAGACAAGAGACTAAAAAAGTGAGGATTAGGAACGATCCTTGGAGATAGGTGCAAACAAAATTAGATTTAGGTCAACATTTCTATCAAATGTCCTATATAAACATTCCACTTGACACTAATTGTTGCATAAAAAATAATTTGGGCAAAATGATCCCATACAAATGGGGAAAATACAAGGTATGCAATTTACACCATTATAAAGATATGTTTACTAAGAGTATAATTTTTTTATCAATTAGTGAGGGATCTATAAGAACCCTCACCAAAGAACAAAAAATAATTATAAAATAGTTATAACAACTAAAAACAAACACTATAGGAGAAAATAACCAAGTTGAAAGCTACCATCATTCAAAGCCAAAATTGATAAAGCTAAAACATGTCAACAAAGTATGCAACTTACACCATTATAAAGAGACATATTTACTAAGAGTATAACATTTTTTATTAATTAGTGAGGGATCTATAAGAACCCTCTCCAAATAAGTAAAAAAAAAATTATAAAATGGTCATTGCAACTAAAAATAAACACTATAGGAGCAAATAACCAAGCTGAAATATACCATCATTCAAAGCCAAAACTGATAAACCCAAAACATGTCACCAAAGTAGATTATAAAAGAGGCACTACTAGCCTACTTAGAAACACCCCAATTACCAAATCCACTCATTGGATCCACTCCCTAATTATTTAAGTTGGCAATCACCATGTCCTCTTGGACACCCTACCTAGCCACGATGTAAGCTCTTACATAGGTAGTGTTAAGGGGTGAGAATTTTACCTTGAGAAATAGTTTCAAATGTTTTTTACCCACAAAAACCTACCTTCCACCCAAGATAGTAGAATGTGGGCACTAAATACCTCTAGGAATCCAAAAAATTGGGTAACAATAAGATTATCAACTTCTATGTATAAATCTAGACACAAAGTTTTAAGCTCCTAAAATTTAGTACATGGTCATAATTTCCTTTTCACTATGCAAACATCCCAATTGAGGTCAAGGGTTTCATATTTTTTTGATTAATGGCAACTCATCCAAATCTTCACTAGCCAACTCCATATCTAATTAAACATGATCCACCACCTCCATGCACTAATGAAGATTAAAACATCAACATTTCATGCATAGCCTAAGAAAGACAATACACTATATATATATATATATATATATGTGTGTGTGTGTGTGTGTGTGTCACATTATTATAAAAATACACACACTATAATTATGGAGGCTTAATCTATAAGTTCTTCAAGTCGTCACCAAGAATTAACAAGCTCATTGAAAAGGTTTGAGATTTTTTTTTTATTTACATGCTTACATTGGCGAGAAGGTCTACCACCAAGTTAAATTCTTGATAACAACAAGAATACAAAGTTTTATTGAAAAGAATTAAACAACCAACACCTCATCCAAGAAATGACAATTCTTCCAATTCAAGTAGGAGCTATTGTAAGGACCCCAAATCACAATCATAAACCATTAATAGTTTACAACCAAGGGAAGAGGCTAAAGCAAACAATGAAATAATTTCTCATTTGATCTCGTTATTAGATATAATGCATAGGAATAAAGAATTTCTACTTACAAAATGATCATATGAATTTAGAATCATCATCCCAACCCTAGCTCAACCAAGGTCTTGGGATGCTCCATCAAAATTAAGTTTGAAGCAACCACCTAAAGTTTTAATCAAAGTTGTATTTTTTTACTAGCTTAGGAGTATAACATTCTTATATTCATTTAATTTTTTGCATTCGTTTAAATATGGTATGAGCCAAAAGTTTATGTGCTACCTTGTAATTCTTCACTTTAAGTGTCATATTAAATTTCTTAATTTAAAATTTTCCTTGAGATGCCTCAAGTGAAATGGATATGCCTAAAATAAAATGATATTTTTTATCTTAAACCTTCACAAATCCTCTTCTAAAGAATAGTTAATATCATTATCTTCCTAAATAACTAATATAATATTAATTAACACTAAAGTCATAGGAATAATAAACATTATTCATTTGTAGCTCCATTAAAATTTCCTTTTGGCGGATAATCAATTTAATGTTCTTCATCTTGATGATCACATGCTATTTCCATCCCTCTAATAAATTACAATATTCAATATTAGAACATTCATGATATGTTAATTCCTACATGAAGTATTAGGTTAATTTTTTTACAATAAATAGGTACATTGTTGTTTTTCTTCTTTGGTAGGTGGAGATTAGTGATATCATATTGAAAACTACTTTACAAACCATTTAGATGGAGATGTTTGTCTTCTAGACCAATTACCAAGAAGTTAGTTGGGGAAGATTACTTGGCCTAGTTCTTAGGCTTTTCAAATTCCATAGATTTTCTAATTTTTATCTAAATAATTGTTGTGTGGGCTAATCTTCTCATTTAAGGCCATTTGTTTGGGTGTATTCTTCTCATCTTCTATTTGACATATAACCTAATTATTGGATTGGACAAGAACTAAACTCATCACTATAAATTTGACTCTTGAAGGTGACATCAATATAGTTGAACATCATATGAACTAAATTGAAATAGTAGCTCCTACCTATTTGATTTAGATTTTGATGCTTGGACTTTGGATCATAATTCCCTTGATATCTTTGTTTCTTTCCATGGCCAAATATCCAACCATGTGCCCCATTGGTTCACTTGGAGCAATTATATAAAATGTTATCTAAGAAAGCTCAACAAGATTGATTGTTTCTATATCTCCCCTACATTTCACATCATCCCTACATTGTATGATTATCTTGTTTGCATTGACCTTATTACTGCCCTATCAAATCATCTCCCTATTTTTGCTAGGTCCATAAGCTTATTTGAACCTATTGCTAATCCCACTTAGCTTCCTTTTAAACTTAATGTTACTCATCTTTGAAATAACAATTTTATTGAGGGTTTGATCACAACTTGGAATGTAGAACACAAACCTCAATGGGCATGTTGGATTGCATGGTGGAAGTGAGCCATCACCATTACACTACTTTCCTTCATGAATATAATAAGAGGGACACTTGAAAAAGTAAAATATGGAAAAGTCTCTTAACAACCAACTTGAGAGAGAAATGTCCATGCCTTCTCCTTCTCCCCATAATATCAATTTGAAATGAGAGGTTGCTCCTATTGAACATCTGATAAAATAGTTGAATGTCTACAAGGGAAAGGGTGCTCTAGTCAATGCTTGCTTCCAATAGATTAAATATGGTGACAAGGATACACAATTATTATTTTGATACTCTAAACATAATCATAAAGATGAACACATCATTCTCATTAAGAGGGATAACATCTCTCTACATACTAAGCCTTTTAAAATCATGAGGGTTTTCTATGAACACCATAAGTCCCTCTCCTTAGATGAATTATTTATTAAAACACTCTTGCACATGTTGAAATATGTGTTTGGTTTAATTACATCCTTGGAAAGATTAATAAATATATATTAAATATTTTCCCTCTATTACATGACCAATGAAAAAATCCCTAAGATCGATGGGCCATTTGTTAAGCTCTTTAAGGCTATCTTCCCCTTCATCAAAGAAGACTTCTATTTTGTGTATATCGAGGGTGTTGAAACTAGCTCTCTAGGCCCCTTCATAAACTAAGGTTTTATTAAGTTTTTTCCTAAAGGAAAAAATGATGACATAATGAGTGGGTAAAGGCCTATAACTCTCCTCAAAACCACGTACAAAATACACACCAAAGCCTTGGTTGTTGGAATAAAAAACACCACCTGGTAGATTCTTAGATAAAAGAAAACCAAATTCTTGGGGGTGCATTTTATCTTGGGAGACCATTGAGGGGACTCAATAATCTACACAAGATACTCTCCTCATCAAGTTGGAATTTGATAATGCATGTGACATGATTTGGTGGCCTGTTGTCTATGAGATGCTCTAATGATTGGGGTTCATGACCAATACCATACCACATATTAAAATGTTCAATAATGTTAATGATAAGTTGGTTGTCAATATTAATATATTTCCTTAGTTCCCCTTACAAAAATTCATTATATAAGATTGTTCTCTCACTCCCTTTCTCTATTTGCACTAGCTGATGATGCTTTAAATTAACTTTTACAACATGCTTAGTCCCACTAGTTGATCAAAGATATTTCTCTACCATACTAATCCTTTTATACTAATTCTCATTTTGTTGATAATTTGTTTTAATCCAAAGCAATACTAAAGAAGTGTAGACCTTACCTTAGATATATAAATATATTATGCTTTGTTTGGTTTTGAGTTGGCCATTTATTAAATTGAGTTCTTTATGACTCATCTTGACAACCCTTTTGATTGGATCTTAGAAGAGTGGTGGTTAGTTAAACATGGCCTCATCACTAGATACTTGGGTGTGCCCTTTGGCCTTAGAGTTATCCTTCACAAGATTTAGAAATGTTTTTTCAAAAAGATCAAGGAGAAGCTTGCGAACTAGAACAATTTGTTTCTCCTAATAGTTAACATATTTCAAGTGGTCAAAGGATAATTATTGCTAGCCATGTTTATATTTCTTCTAGTTAGTTACCTTCCAAAGCTTGCTATAATCAAATCTTTTGGTTGAGGAATTTTCTATTTTCTAAGTAGGGAAATAAAAGGTATGATGGTTACCTCTTGCGTACAATGTATTATTTACATATTCTCAAGGAATCTATTTGATAGTCAAATAGATCATTAGATCTTCATATTTTTAATTCCCCTTGGAAGCATATTTTTAAATACAAAGTTCAAAATATTCTTGTTAGAAATCCTTGAAGTATGTTGATTGAAAAGATAAAATTTTGTTAACCTTATTTTTAAAACTCTAGACTCAATATTATTTAACAACATTTAGAATTTTTTTTTTGTATCTACTCATTTTACTTACTATGATCAATCTCTCAAACATGTTTTAAGCTTCCTTTCCCCTTCTATTCGTAGGAATAAGTAAGTCTAGTTTAACAAGCTTTATCTAGGCCTTAAAAAAACTATTCAAAAAAGGCATCTATACATTCCATCAATTATGGGACCTTCCCACTCTCCAATGGAAGCCCTAACATCACCTTAAGTAGGAAGGTGACAAGCACACTAATGTGCCCTACTTTTTCTTTTCTTTTTGTTTGTATATTGGACCATTGAAATTAGAGTTTTAACATTCATCACTTCTTTCAATTACAAAGAATAAAGTGTAAAGATTTTAAGGACAATATAGAATTTTATATATAGATTTAGTTTATAATTTTTAATTAAAATTTAATTATATTTTTGTTATTTTTATTGTATAATATTTTTTATAATACGTAATTTGAATTACAAATAAAATATTTTCATGATTTCTTGTATGATTATTACTGTAATATCTATTACATGAATACTTTTTGTTGGATTTTATTATTAATTTTTAATTGATAATAATTAAAATTAAATCCTATATTTTATTGAAATATATTTCTCTTGTGTATATATCTAAATCAATTTTAGTTTCTCATTGAACAAGAACATCAATAAAAAAAGTAGTGCAATTATTTGAGATTGTTCTAATATAATTTATTATTTTTCTAGTGTCTCAAATATATATCATTATTTTTTATAATGTACGAATGTTAATTATAAAATCTAAAATATATAAATAAATATAATATAATAAACAAATATTTTTAAGAAAGATAACAATGAGAGTTACTAACCTATAAATTTTTGTGTATGACTTTGTCCCCCAAAAATGACACAAAGTTAGATAGTAAAATTTATGTACGTGACTTGAAGGGAAAGTGCATCACAAAAAATGTCAACAGACATATATATATATATATATATATATATATATGTTGGGAATGCCATCTACAATGAACTTAATTCTCTTTTAGTTGTGTCTCAAGAGCGGAACACACTATTATGCTTCAACTCCTAACCTAAGTTTCTTTTCAAAGCATTTGATCAACCCACCATTATTGAGATCTAGGACTTTTTTCCCACCTTGGCTATCAAACTCTCTCTCTCTTTTATGAGTGCAACTTTGTTAATGATTGGAGGTGGTCCAATGGTTGTATTATTTGCTTATTTTTTCTCTTAAAGTCATATATTGCCTCCTTCTCTCACCATATTGCTCCTAGGTTAAACACTACATGCAACTACAAATTATTCTACTCTAAATAAGCATCTCTTGGTAACCATCTCTAGAAGTCAAAAGATGATGGTCAGTCCAAACTCATTGCCTACAAAATTTTCCATATCAAGATCCTTAATAACAACAAATGGTACTTTTATCATTGCCCATTTTATCTTAAGTTGGAGAATCCTAAACATGTATTTTGGGTTTGTTCTCACTCTCACCAAATTTTTTCCTCCATTGAGGTTCCCTTCTTTTCCATTTTTTTGTCATAAATGATCTTGGGAAGCTACTCTTTTAGGTTGTGTTCTTTCTTGTAATCCTATTTTTGAAATGTGTAGACAAGTTATTTTTAAATTACTATAGAAATTTAGATGTATGACCATGTTTGCACATTCTTTCTATCCTCATAGAGTAGAAATGCAATCACTCTACTCTAATTTCTCGTTCCATATGGCAAACCTTTTAATTGTCATGTTAGAACACCTCAAAGTCAATAAAGATTTGGAGAAGCAAGTGAATAGTCTTCATGAAAAACTCAAGGTGCTTGAAGGAAAAAGTGAGAACATGGTTGAAAAGATTGATAGATTGCTAAAACTTTGATAGAGTAGAAATGCAATCCTCTACTCTAAGTTCTTGTTCCATATTGCAAACCTTTTAATTGTCATGTTAGAACACCTCAAAGTCAATAAAGATTTGGAGAAGCAAGTGAATAGTCTTGGGGAAAAACTCAAGGTGCTTGAAGGAAAAAGTGAGAACATGGTTGGAAAGATTGATAAGATTGCTAAAAACTTCAAAACCCAATTTTCTTTTGGTAAATTCCTTCACAATGAAGGTTGCATCAAAAGAACAAATTAATCTGAACTGAGGAATGTGCAAGCTACTATCAACCACATTGCTAATTTTATAGGGATGGAGGCTAATTAGCCTATTGGTGATGATTTTGGTATGTAGCTACCTCTATGAATCTTTTATGACTTGATGTTTGGCCTTGTTGCCTTTCTCTGTTATGCACGCTCTAGTTTCCTTACTTCCTTATATCTTGATACATTTTAATACTTTTGCTTTTTTCCAGTACTATAATTCTATATGGCCATCATCTACCTACCTTTGAGTCGTACAACAGATTAAGCACTACCCATTCACCAAGCCAAGCCATTTGTAAAATACCAAACAAATCTTTTTTCATAAAAGCAACTCAAGAATTGCTCGCCACTCAAACACATTACCAGAATAAGACACATCGAATCGTGTCGTTCAAGGCCAGGTGAACCATCAGAATAAATGTCCAAAATCAAGGCCAAATCGCATCTCAGGATATTTGATTAGTGAGATGATTCAAAACATGGCATATTCTCGTTTTTTGGGAAGATTCATGGCATCTTTAGTATCCCTATTAAGTCAGCAAATTCAAAATGACTTCAGTGCATGGCGACTTGCTTATCTCAAGAACTTTTGAAGGCTGCGTGCATGGCATGCTTTTTGCTTTTCTAATGCTTTGCGGGCAATTGCGTGTGGAACTGAGATGGTATTATATTTTTGAGGGGTGACGTAAATAGTTTATTGTCCAAAATTCTGAGAAAGGTTGCTTTCGACATCATAAGAACAATACAAAGTTGAATTAAAACAAAAATGCTCAACTCAATTTAAAGTGCGCAGTACAGTTAAATTTATCAGAAATACTCTTTTATTTAATGTTTTAACTACTCAAAAAACGCCCGACGTTTCTCTAACCACGTGAAGCTGCCTACTCTTAATGCTCGATAAATTCCAGACAACGGGACCGTCAAAAGACCGGAGCAAAGCAACTGTTTGTTCTGTGGAAGTAGCTTTCCGTCAGTTGCAAGGGACCAAACCCTTCCCAGACGATTCCTATGTATTGTACTCTTATGGTATACCGTGTGGTCCGTGGTCATGAGCCTCAGTGAATGAATAAATGATTTCCACCATGAACCCCCACGATAATATGAACACCGACGTCACCATGGTAGCAAGGGTTTACCCAGAGCAAAGCCAGCAGCCCTCAATTTCAGCTGCAGCTCAATGTTCTCAATCAGTTTCGATTGAAATGGCGGAAGGGAGCGGGGCGGGTTCGATTCCACGACGTGTGGACGAAAACAGCGCGGCCCGAGTACTGGGCCTGTCGAATTCAGGGAAGCAAATGGAGGAGGGCGGCAATAGGAAGCTGTACGTGAAGCAAGTGACGGGGAGGCACAACGATACGGACTTGCACCTGGCTGTGAAGAATGGGGAGCTGGAGGGTGTGAAGGCGCTGCTGAATGCTTGCGATGATGCGGCGAGCCTGGTGAGTGAGGTGAATGAGCTGGGGGAGACGCCGCTATACGTTGCGGCGGAGCGTGGACACCTGGAGGTTTTGAAGGAGCTTCTTCGATTTGCCAATCCGGAAACGCTCGTCAAGAAAAGTCATTCAGGCTATGACGCTTTCCATATTGCGGCCAAGCAAGGCCACTTAGGTAATAATTTACTTGTTAAATGATCTTATCTACACTTTTGTGGCAAGGTTTGGGAAATCATATTGTTATTTATCATGGATCAGCTAGGATTGGAACCTATAATCTCTCATTAGAATCGCAGCTACTGAAATATTTGCTGTCGAAAGAAAGAAGTGCAAATAGTTATGCAAATCATTGTTATTTTTCTATAGAAAATCGGATTGGAGACAGTACTATTATACAAATAATTGTTATTTTCTACTGATTAACTATGACTGGAACCTTGGATCTCCCATTAGTATAATAGTTACTGGCTTTTCTATGTGAATAATTGCTATTTTCCACAGATCAGCTAAAAGTGAAATCTGGAACGGCCTATTAGCCTGATGATTATGGACTCCTTTGTGGACCAAGGAATGTATTCTAATAAATATCGTCGTTATTTTTCCCGGACCACTGAAGACTTGAACTGGGTATCTCCCCTTGGAATACCCAGGTACCGGCCCTTTTTTCATCCAGAGTGTTTCTTATTGCCCAAATAATCATCTCTTTGAGATAGTCAGATTGGTATACTTTCCGAATGTTACCCTGCTCAAAGGCCAGACATGGATTTGTAAATGGCTAAGTCATCTGTCTGTAACCCTGCACCTTATATAGTTGGCTGTCCGGTGTTACCGTTTTTTAGTAATCTAGTAGAATGCTGCTGGTTCTAACATAATTTTGCTTTGAATCCCTGACTCTAGCTGGTATAACCCATCCAATACACGCTAGAGCAGATACCTAGCATGATTATTGTACTCAATTGGTCGTCTCATAGAGGGGCTACCTAGCATGATATTTTTCTGCAGTGCTGGGAAGGAAATATAGGAATATTAAGAAAATATTCCGGTAACTTGCAATTCTTAAATGATTAAGGATTACTGCTCAGATAACTAGGTGGCTTTTCTCTTGCACCAATTTCTCAAGAAATGGTTAACTGCATATTCATCATTGCTTTGCAAGAAAAATGCTAAGCAGTGGGAGAAGATTCCAGAATTCCTCATTGAATATGTCTGCCTAACATATTCATTATTGTGTCGCAAGAAAAATATTGAGTGGTTGGGAGAAAGTTCAAGACCCCATCTTTCAATGCCTGCGAAATATGACCCCAAGGTATGCCAGCTCTGAACACCATGGGAAGGTTTCTATTTTTTTCCCATGTCAGCAATTTCCATGGTTCAAATACACCTCAAAATGAGGAGCATAGTCCCCATTGTTGGACATAATTTGTCTACCTAGCTGATTTACAGTGGAGGAGGGATCTTGACGTCCAATTTCTATATGTTAGGTGGTCCCAAGAAATGCGATTATAGGTGGAATGCAAAAGCATTAATATATCTTAAAGTATGAGGAGTGGTTAGGTTACCATTTAAGACCAAAGATTTAAAGCATGTTAGAAGATGTGATTTAATTGATTTTATTGCCTAGTGGCTTGCATGCAATGCAGTAAACCAATATAAATTTTCTTCCAAAATATTTAGTGGTAGTTTTTGAACAAAAATTCCTGAAACCTGTAGTCTAGTTTAGGAAATTTATATTCTGGGAGCCCATTTTACTGCAAAAAGCTCATAAATTTTTCATCAGCACCTGCTGAGAAAATTTAGGAAACATAGCAAAAAGTTATTAAACTTTTCTCAAACAGTCTTGCTATTCCTGGTTTTGAAATCCTATATGTTATGTCATTATGAGCTCCTAGACCCAAGACTTCAAGAAAATCAAGCAAACAAGATCCAAGACCTTGAGGTGATGTGCATGAATTCAGTCCTTCAAGGAAGCCATTGAAGGGTGGTGAGTTGCAACACTTTATGATTTCATCATTCCTTCCTATCCATAAGATGTTGGGTACCAGTCATCTCCCTTTTCAAATACTGAATTAATTCATTCATTCGATCTCATCTCTCTTTTCTGAATGGAAGGTGGTTATCTTTATTAAGAACCAGTGTACCCTGGGGACGCGTCCCACTCCCCCCCCTAAATCCCAAGTGTTCCCAGAACGGGGACATCCCTGGGATGTGGGGATGGCGTTCCCAAGTCCCCAGCAGCGCCACTGATTTTGCCACTCGCCATCTTGGACGTGGGGATGTCTTGACGTTCCTAAGACGCCGAGGGGGACGCCTGTGTGTCCCTTGAGCGTCCCAGGGATGCCCAGGCGCCCTCTGCAGCGGCAACTTCAAGCACATGTTTAAGAAAAATAACACATTTTTATTTTATTTTGTGGTTCTATTTGTACTTGTTTTGATATCATGCTACTCATTGTAATCATCTTTATGATAAGATATTTTTGATATCATATAATAAAAATCTTCCATTTGCCGATTCAACAATTTAAAATTTTATGTAGTATTGAGTATTCTAATTTCTAATTAGTAATTCGATATTGAAAACTTCAATGTTCAATGTTCAAGTATTTACTATTTAGTATTTCAATTTGGCATTTGCAATTTTGCAATTTTACTTCTTAATAGTCTTATACATCTTTTCATAACTAGCATTTGAAGTACCATATGTATAGTATATAGTATACACACGCCCCCCCGCCCCCCCCCTCGCTGTCCCCAAATTGAGGCCCCCATGTCCCCCCATCCTGGAAACCTGTCCCCCCGTTCCGGCATCCCCCCCGTCCTTGATGGTGGTGTAACTATATTAAGAACCAACTTGTGTAGGTCCTTGACATTAGAACTTTTCAATATTGCACTTTGCTTCCATCTTCCTAGTGTCATTCACTTTTTTTGCATGCTTAAATCCAGTCTGCTCTATAATATTTGTCGCCATCATCATGAAACTTAAGGATCACTGGGCAGTCTGCCCGTTACAGCACCAGGTGGCTTGGTGGCATGATCAAGTACACGTATTGTCGGGGTCATGGAATTCTAGATTTGGACATGCACAGCCTCAAGCAAGCCCTCCATCTATTTATAAATTTAGTATAGATTATATTTTCATTTCTTTGTGTCTATGTAGTGTGGGTGGCTTAAGGTAATTACCAACCCATCCTCTATGTGGGAGTTCTTGTCATGTGCCCATATCTGTGAATGAGATAGTGAAAGAAATAAGAGATAGCTCTTACATATGCAAAGCTACTAAGTAGTAATATAATCAAAGAAGGATTCGATGTTGTAAAAATGCTGTGTTACCAGGGTGCCATGTATGCTGTGTTTGGACTTGGCCTGGACCCTGGACCTACCCAGGCCATACTCAGTTATTCCTGCACCCAATTAAAAATAAACTTTTATAGTGAAAGTAACAAAAAATGAAAAAGTAAAAACAAAGAAACCTAAACTAACCCTAAAAGTGACTACCTAACTACATAGACAACACTAACAACAAACATAAAAAATCAAATAGTTCCTACCTTTCATTGCATGCTCAACCAAATAATCTAGCCACTCATTTGCTGAAGGCTGTAAACTTAATTTGTATCCAAACATTGCGTTTTTCCTATTTCTATGTCTTTGGAAGTATTAGATAGCTGCCAAGAAGATCAGAGAGCTTGAAACAAGGAGAATCTCAATTCAAGGTAAGACTTTTTCAAAATTTGCTTCCAAGCTCTTTGAGAGATTTCGTTATTTCTTTAATAATGGTTGGTTATTCTTTTTAATATCTTGTTCTTTTTTTTTGAAGGAATCGCCTAGGCTTTTTAATTTTTTTTAATAAAAAGAATTCCTTTGGCTGAATATTGTGTTGATTTTAAAATGTGTAGAAACAGGTATATTCTCAAATAGTTGGAATTTGAGTTGTGTAGGCCAAGGGTTGGCTAGGGGTTTCAAAATTGACCCTTATTTGTTTTGTTGGCAACATGCCATGATGGTTGAGTATATTCCTGGAGGCAAGAGTTGTTTTGGGTGCTGTAACAAGTATATGAGCTGCTATAGCTGGCTGAAAGCCCATTTGTTCGCAGTTGCTGGCCAAGGATTTAGATGCCGTGGTGGGCTGATCAAATATGGTGGGTTGGCAAAGGGACAAATTCTTGTGCATAAGAAAGAGTAAGAGGAGCATACAGTGTGGCTGACAGATCTGGATCTAAGTATCATCCTTTGTTGAAAACTAAATTTCACAAGCCACCTATAAGGCCATCCTCAACTCCAATAGTGGCTGTCATCATTTCTCCAAGAAAATATTTCACAAGCCACCTATAAGGCCATCCTCAACTCCAATAATGGCTGATATGCACTTATTTATAGTGATATTGTCTTCAAAAGAAAACAATAGTTTTCCTTTATTGTACAAAAGAATGAAGGAATTAGCCCCATTAGGAAGAACATTCCAAAATGAGGCAAGGGACAATGTCGACGAGCTTGTTGCACATTGTGTTTATGTCAATGGGCTTCCTTTTAACCTTGTAAGATCACCATATTGGCAGGGAATGGCTAAGGGGATCATAAAAGGTATGCACTATATAGGCCCCCACTATGAAAAGGTACATACCACCTTATTGGCCAAGGAAATATTTTTTTTGAAACTTAATTGTATCACATTGAGAATCGATGAGCCAGAACTCCAACATTTTTGATAGATGAAAAGATTGTAAAAACATGCCGCTTACTATTGTCATTGTGGTGTGTTCCCTAAAGGGGTAATTCTTTTCGGGGGTAGGTCATTGCCAACATCCTTATAGAGTTTGCCGAGGTGGTGGGGCCTCAAAATTTTGTATAAGTCATAACAAACAATGCTAAAAATTGCCACAAGGTTGTTGTTTGAGGTGAAATATGGGCACATCTCCATGCTGAGGCTAGTGAGATTGTGATATTTGTGACTAATTAACATATGTTACAAGCCATCTTCAGGCCTTTCTCAAAGTTGGAGTTGTCAAAGGTAACTTTCTAAAAAATTCAATATATATATTTTCATATACTTAAGTTTAAAAGTTATAATTTATATATTCTTGTTTTACGTTATTACTCTGTTTTATAAAATTTAAAATTTATGAAACAAGTAGATTATGTTTTAATTGGAATCTATATAGTCTATTTGTTCTATTAGGTTGTTGACGCTCGAGTTGGCTCACACAATAGTCAACTTGTGAAGGTATGAGAGGCAATCTGTGCCATGGTAATCAATAACCTTTGTGTTGTATGGTGCTAGTTAAATATATAGAGGGCCTGAAGGTTCAAAGCACTTTTGGAAGATGAGTGGTGGGCTCGTGTTGAGTATTTATCGAGTTGCACTAAGCCCAACACGAGTATGATTAGTTGATATAGATCAATTGTGTTTGAGCAATATAAATAATGATATCAATACCATGATAGAAAAAACAAAGGGCTTAATAGCAGCTAAGAAGCAAGACTCTTGAATGTTTTTTCAATTAGGCGGAAAGGATTACAATTGAACAATGGAGTAAGATGACCACATTGCAGCATCTCCTTACTTTTGCATTGACCCCTAAGAATTATAGTACGAAGATGCTTCTTTGCCTAAAGAGTGTGACACCATGGGTGCAAGGCAACATTCACCAGACTCTTTTTTGATCTAGATGTAGAGAAAAATTGTGAGTGATTGCAGGAAATTTATAGTTTCAAGTTCAACAACTCACAACCTTAGCACTCTTTGAAACAAGTCCAAGATTAATGCTCACACACGGTGATACCTCCATGGCCGAGGGTCCATTTATCTACAGCTTCTTGCGATCAAATCTTAGGTATGTATATTTAAATTTCTAACTCTCTTACCTTTCTTTGACAGCCTTTACCATTATAATTTACTAATTTACAATTTATTATTTGTAAATTCACAAAAAAACTATAATTTTAGAATGAATTTGTCTCAAATCATGATAGGTTGTGATTTCCATTTCAGCTGAGCAAAATGGTGTAGATACTCCTTTATCTACTCAGTTTAATGCAACCAGTTGGCAGCCATAAAGTCAGAGGAATTTCTGTATGTGCTTTCCAACCTATGCCTCATTTCACACAAGCAAGTTGAGGAGATGACAAGGCATTGGAACGTAGTGTCAAAGCTTCCTAACTTCGATTCTTCTGTTATAACTTTCCTTGGTCTCCATCAACGATGAGGGGCATGAGGCTGCTATACAGGACATGCATAGTGGAGCTAGTGAGAGTGGCATTGTCATTGCTTGTGGTTCTCATGAACCAATTTTTGATGTGTTAATGCTCTTGATGAAGAGTAATATGATGATCTATATTGTGCTTCCAGGTGCAATTGCATGTTTGACTACTTAGTATTGCTATATTTTGAATATATTTAGTATTTTGATGTCTCTTTAATATTTTACATTGAATTATCAGTTATCAGTTGTGTTTGTATATAGTGTTGCATATTTTGCATAAATTATGGCTTTTTTTTTATATATTTAATAATTTATATAAATTTTGTACAGCTGTACCTAGCTGTACTGAACTTAGGTTAAAAAAATTGGTGAATTGCTTGGACTCCAAACCAGCAACTTAATAAAAATGTTGAATAATTACCCATATATCTTGGTCCTAAAGGCAGATAAAGGGAATAGAGTGATAGCGATTACTGATGCTGATTATTTGAAATTTCACTAAGATGGAAGACCACTTGCAGAATACTAAAATCTACAGGAAGTTGAAAAATAATCCAGTTTTAAAGGCTTTCAAGTGGGTGTTCAGCGCTATACAAAATTCTTCATTGGATAATAGCTTGAAAAGAGATTACTACCAAACAAAGAACTTGAAGAAACTATTAGTGCCAAAAATGCACAAGGAGGGATCTCATCTAAGGCTTATATACAACCCATTCTGTATGATCCAAGAAGATCAAACACTTGTCCTCTATGTTTCATATTCTAGAGGTTCAACATGCTCGGGTTTTACTCTGTATGATCTTGTTTAGATTGATAAAATTTGATGATGAGCTGGATTCAGTTTGCATGAGATTGTTGGGATCCCCCTTGGTCTTGGTATATCTATGTAAAAACATTTATATAATATTTAAAAGGTTTCATGGCTGCCTCCAATAGTGTTGTGTCCCAGTTAGATCCCACTGGTATCATGAGCAGTTCACTCTCTGATCTCAAGTTTACCTTCTGTATTGCTGATTCTTAACAGCTTATGATGATCGTATGACAAAGACAAAGGAATTTCAATTGCTTTCTTTGAGTATGATATACAGAGCATGCCAGGGAATCTCACTTTGTGATGCAGATTTATGAATCACCTGCTTGGATATTCAGTCATGAACAATTGCCAACTTTGAAAGGGTTAATGAATGTGCTGTTTTTCTTTATGTGATATGTAATTTACTTGATATTAGGTTAGAATCTCATCAATGTTAAAATGAAATCATGAATGTTAGAAATTTTCTCTATGAACTTTGCTGTTTTATCTTAATCCTGCAGTGTTTGAGGTATAAATGGATCGGGAAGTAGAGATGAAAACCTGCCTGAGGAGATATTAGGGGTGACCCATATGAACAATAAGGTCCTCCTAAATAAATCTGACTAAATCAAGTATTCTAGCTTCTTCTATGTTTATCCATTAACTGCATTGAAAGTGTAAAATCATAGTTTTATGAACAAATAAGCGCTAGACATCTAAACTATAACCATAAGTAATAATTTAAGGACCTAATACACAATTTAAACTGTTTGGTATAAATAGTTTGATCATCAAAATATTACAAGTAATAACAAACCTTATCACTTCTCCTAGCTGTTTTTCTTCTTCTTTTTTGGTGGTACTCACTTTTGTGTGCCATGTGCGGAAATTTATTTAGGAGGCATTAGGATAAGGGTGAAGTATAGAAAAATATTTGTAGTAATCTTCTTTTTTCAGTTTTGGGCATTGTTGGCCTTGAAGAATAGTCAGGGAACCATCAATGAAGGATGGTCGGGAAACCATCAATAGTTCTTTGCTGGCCAAGTAATGCGCCAAGGATAAGTTGTGTCCTTGACAGTCTCCTGTTGGAGGGGAATTATTGAGGATGCTTCTGAGTTCGATCACATTTTTGTCACATAGGAATATTATTTTAAAAGAAACAACAAAAAATTGTAAAGAAAAAATGCAATAACCGTTTGGAAACTGTTACTCTGGGTGCCTGAACTTAGTGAGACCATTTGAAGTTCTCAGTTGTTATGGTTAACAGTAAATGTGATGATCTTCTAACCATTCATAGGATTATTACTGCACCTAGTTCTATGGTTTACTGGGTATTCAATATGGCTCAAGTACCATAGATTCTAGGACTTGTTCAGGTACCTCAGGTTTGGATATCACTCAATTTGAGTTTGAGAGCCTCGGTAATACTGTTAATATAAGTTGAGACGGCCATAGCAGCAAAAATTGTTTGGGGAAAAAATCGGCAAACCTAAAGTTCAGGATTTTTTGAAAAAATCGGGAAAAAAACATGAAAAATTTGGGAAAAATTGGATTTGAAAAAATATGGTAAAAAATAGTAGAAAAAGAGACAAATGCTACTCTTTTTTCGAATTTAAGGTAATTTCCATAGCATAGAGATATAGAGAGCAAATAAAATAGAGACTTTAACCCATGACTTGTAGAAAGCTTGCATGTTGTCTCTGCAGAATTGCTTAATGTGTAATGAAGATTGCAAAGCATGAAAATAAATCTAGACATGCCTTCTACTGACCAATCTAACACACTCTTTTATGCTTTATAATGAACATAACTATAACACACTGCAACTAGGATTAATTGCTGATATGTACTGCAGAAATAAACCTTGTGTACAAAAAATTGAACTCACACGCTCACTCACTCACACATGAAATGAAATGGAGGAGATAGACAAGCAATTTTGCCCAGTAAGCAGGCACTTTCTCAAAAACTCTTTCACACATGCATAAAATGAAATGGAGATAGACAAGCAACCTTGCCCAGTAAGCAGGCACTTTCTCAACAACTGCAGTTTACCCCCTCAGCTCTATACCTAAATTTGTTCAGAATGATATGTTTCAGTTTTTCATTAAACACTACTGCAGCTGTCATGCAGCAATTAGAGATTACTGCTGGACAATAGATTTCTGTGCTACAAGGAATCTGCAACTTCCTATGGTCCTATTTTCATTCTTTCCTATATCCTCCCTATGTACATTGTCTAACATGTTGACTTTATTTGTAAGGAGGAAAGGATAACCAAAAATTACAATGGTAGTCCTCAGATCTGATTTTGTGGAACAACAATAAATAGAAAAAGGTAATCTCTAGATTTAGTTACATTGTAAAGCAACAGTTTGCTAACTTATCGTATGGTGATTGGAGGACAAGCTGGAGGTGTTTGGGTGTGTGCTGGAGGATCAGTAGCCACTTCAAACATTTTCAGTTATTGCCCTTTTTGCTGTGCAGTCCTGTAACAGGCAGGAAGATGTTGTCATGTCCCCTTTTTTGAATTAGAGTCATGTAGAAGACCTCTAGCCTATCCTCATTTCCTGTAGGCTAGAGGATAAAGCAAGGGAAATGACAAATAATATTATTTTAAGTAGGGCCCAGTAATTTCCGTTTAATGGGTAACTTAATAATATTATTATAATCCATTTAAAAAGTGTTTTTAAACACTTAATTATAAAAAAGTATTTTCAAATACTTGGGAGGGCAATTTTAATCCTAGGGTTTGTTTTGGAATGGCTTAAAAGGGTAGTGCTTGGCTTCATTTGGCATTCTTCACTTTGGAGCATTCGTGTTCAAATTCACAATTGAGAACAAAAAACCTTGGCTGTTCGGAGGTCGTGGAAGATGAAAACCATCTTGGACTCTATTTTGGAATTGGGGATGAAAACCTTCATTTCCATCTAGAGCATTCTCACACAGGGGTTGCATTGAAGCTGATTTTGGAGAGTTTATGTCAAGTTTTCCAGATTTGGGCAATTGGATTGGCAAGCCAATTGTGTGGCATCAACAACTCAGTATTACTTTGGAGTTTGGCATTGGTGTTGTTGCTGGTTATCATAATTGGATTGCCACATTTTTAGAGGGATTCAATGTGCTAGTGTGTGCTTCTGCCTTCATAGAACCAAATCATTACTTTCCTGAGTTGCTGGAATCTTTCAAGGGTGCCATACAGATTTAAGGAGTCCCCTAAGGACTGCGGCATCTTACTTTACTTGGTGCAGCGCTGCACATTTGGCGGAAGGCATTCCTACACACTACAGGGGTTGATCGCAGCATTTACAGGGAAGCTGATTGCAGCCTACAGTGATTTCCAAGGTGGGTGATTGTTTTTCTGAGTGGCTGCAGGTGTTCAGGGAGCTGTCCCTGCTATCTACAGGTCCTTAACTGTCTACTCTCAACTTTCACAGTCATCCAGCTATAGTCCAAGGGCCTGAATAATAAATGTCGTTTGACCTCACCAGCGCCACATCATACAGTAGTATCAAAATTGCTGTCACAAATTCACCTGGAGGACTGCAGACCACTGTGAAGACTAATCACAGAATTTGGGGGCATAATTACACCCCAGGTCTGATTGCAGCATGCAAACTGTACTTTGGACTGACATATTTGTTGTTTAACTGTAAGTCTGTAAGTGTAGAATTTCATTCATTGTGCAGAATCTAGGGTTTGTAAATCAACTCCTGATTTGATGTAATACAATTCTGATCTAATCAAAAAGTTGTTGAGAATATGGAATACTAGCTTTCCATTTTTCCAGTTGCAGTTCTATTTAATTTGTTTCAACATATCAGATAAATACAAAAAATCATATATTTCAATATATTCTAGAGTGAGACAGTACAGATGTTCTGTAGCAAGCTGTTAGACAATAATATGGCATCTGGTGAAGCCCAAAAATCTCTTCTCCTTCTTGTGGATGCTGAAACTAGCCTATGAGCTCCCCTGCTAACAGTAGTATAATTACTGAGTCTTTGTTATAGTAGCTATATAGAGACTTTCTGCAAGAAACTGCAGGGCGCACATGGTGATGTCACACTAAACTGGTTAGCCATGTACAGAAATTTGAAACTTTCAGCAAGCAATTTAACTATCCTACCATTTCCTTTTCAAAACTAATCAA
>VDFB02294576.1:0-47345 GCA_007258455.2 Sequoia sempervirens | reverse complement strand
TGTTCAGCGCTATACAAAATTCTTCATTGGATAATAGCTTGAAAAGAGATTACTACCAAACAAAGAACTTGAAGAAACTATTAGTGCCAAAAATGCACAAGGAGGGATCTCATCTAAGGCTTATATACAACCCATTCTGTATGATCCAAGAAGATCAAACACTTGTCCTCTATGTTTCATATTCTAGAGGTTCAACATGCTCGGGTTTTACTCTGTATGATCTTGTTTAGATTGATAAAATTTGATGATGAGCTGGATTCAGTTTGCATGAGATTGTTGGGATCCCCCTTGGTCTTGGTATATCTATGTAAAAACATTTATATAATATTTAAAAGGTTTCATGGCTGCCTCCAATAGTGTTGTGTCCCAGTTAGATCCCACTGGTATCATGAGCAGTTCACTCTCTGATCTCAAGTTTACCTTCTGTATTGCTGATTCTTAACAGCTTATGATGATCGTATGACAAAGACAAAGGAATTTCAATTGCTTTCTTTGAGTATGATATACAGAGCATGCCAGGGAATCTCACTTTGTGATGCAGATTTATGAATCACCTGCTTGGATATTCAGTCATGAACAATTGCCAACTTTGAAAGGGTTAATGAATGTGCTGTTTTTCTTTATGCGATATGTAATTTACTCGATATTAGGTTAGAATCTCATCAATGTTAAGATGAAATCATGAATGTTAGAAATTTTCTCTATGAACTTTGCTGTTTTATCTTAATCCTGCAGTGTTTGAGGTATAAATGGATCGGGAAGTAGAGATGAAAACCTGCCTGAGGAAATATTAGGGGTGACCCATATGAACAATAAGGTCCTCCTAAATAAATCTGACTAAATCAAGTATTCGAGCTTCTTCTATGTTTATCCATTAACTGCATTAAAAGTGTAAAATCATAGTTTTATGAACAAATAAGCGCTAGACATCTAAACTATAACCATAAGTAACAATTTAAGGACCTAATACACAATTTAAACTGTTTGGTATAAATAGTTTGATCATCAAAATATTACAAGTAATAACAAACCTTATCACTTCTCCTAGCTGTTTTTCTTCTTCTTTTTTGGTGGTATTCACTTTTGTGTGCCATGTGCGGAAATTTATTTAGGAGGCATTAGGATAAGGGTGAAGTATAAAAAAATATTTGTAGTAATCTTCTTTTTTCAGTTTTGGGCATTGTTGGCCTTGAAGGATAGTCAGGGAACCATCAATGAAGGATGGTCGGGAAACCATCAATAGTTCTTTGCTGGCCAAGTAATGCGCCAAGGATAAGTTGTGTCCTTGACAGTCTCCTGTTGGAGGGGAATTATTGAGGATGCTTCTGAGTTCGGTCACATTTTTGTCACATGGGAATATTATTTTAAAAGAAACAACAAAAAATTGTAAAGAAAAAATGCAATAACTGTTCGGAAACTGTTACTCTGGGTGCCTGAACTTAGTGAGACCATTTGAAGTTCTCAGTTGTTATGGTTAACAGTAAATGTGATGATCTTCTAACCATTCATAGGATTATTACTGCACCTAGTTCTATGGTTTACTGGGTATTCAATATGGCTCAAGTACCATAGATTCTAGGACTTGTTCAGGTACCTCAGGTTTGGATATCACTCAATTTGAGTTTGAGAGCCTCGGTAATACTGTTAATAACTTAATATAAGTTGAGATGGCCATAGCAGCAAAAATTGTTTGGGGAAAAAATCGGCAAACCTAAAGTTCAGGATTTTTTGAAAAAATCGGGAAAAAATCATGAAAAATTTGGGAAAAATTGGATTTGAAAAAATATGGTAAAAAATAGTAGAAAAAGAGACAAATGCTACTCTTTTTTGGAATTTAAGGTCATTTCCATAGCATAGAGATATAGAGAGCAAATAAAATAGAGACTTTAACCCATGAATTGTAGAAAGCTTGCATGTTGTCTCTGCAGAATTGCTTAATGTGTAATGAAGATTGCAAAGCATGAAAATAAATCTAGACATGCCTTCTACTGACCAATCTAACACACTCTTTTATGCTTTCTAATGAACATAACTATAACACACTGCAACTAGGATTAATTGCTGATATGTACTGCAGAAATAAAGCTTTTGTACAAAAAATTGAACTCACACGCTCACTCACTCACACATGAAATGAAATGGAGGAGATAGACAAGCAATTTTGCCCAGTAAGCAGGCACTTTCTCAAAAACTCTTTCACACATGCATAAAATGAAATGGAGATAGACAAGCAACCTTGCCCAGTAAGCAGGCACTTTCTCAACAACTGCAGTTTACCTCCTCAGCTCTATACCTAAATTTGTTCAGAATGATATGTGTCAGTTTTTCATTAAACACTACTGCAGCTGTCATGCAGCAATTAGAGATTACTGCTGGACAATAGATTTCTGTGCTACAAGGAATCTGCAACTTCCTATGGTCCTATTTTCATTCTTTCCTATATCCTCCCTATGTACATTGTCTAACATGTTGACTTTATTTCTAAGGAGGAAAGGATAACCAAAAATTACAATGGTAGTCCTCAGATCTGATTTTGTGGAACAACAATAAATAGGAGAAGGTAATCTCTAGATTTAGTTACATTGTAAAGCAACAGTTTGCTAACCTATCGTATGGTGATTGGAGGACAAGCTGGAGGTGTTTGGGTGTGTGCTGGAGGATCAGTAGCCACTTCAAACATTTTCAGTTATTGCCCTTTTTGCTGTGCAGTCCTGTAACAGGCAGGAAGATGTTGTCATGTCCCCTTTTTTGAATTAGAGTCATGTAGAAGACCTCTAGCCTATCCTCATTTCCTGTAGGCTAGAGGATAAAGCAAGGGAAATGACAAATAATATTATTTTAAGTAGGGCCCAGTAATTTCCGTTTAATGGGTAACTTAATAATATTATTATAATCCATTTAAAAAGTGTTTTTAAACACTTAATTATAAAAAAGTATTTTCAAATACTTGGGAGGGCAATTTTAATCCTAGGGTTTGTTTTGGAATGGCTTAGAAGGGTAGTGCTTGGCTTCATTTGGCATTCTTCACTTTGGAGCATTCGTGTTCAAATTCACAATTGAGAACAAAAAACCTTGGCTGTTCGGAGGTCGTGGAAGATGAAAACCATCTTGGACTCTATTTTGGAATTGGGGATGAAAACCTTCATTTCCATCTAGAGCATTCTCACACAGGGGTTGCATTGAAGCTGATTTTGGAGAGTTTATGTCAAGTTTTCCAGATTTGGGCAATTGGATTGGCAAGCCAATTGTGTGGCATCAACAACTCAGTATTACTTTGGAGTTTGGCATTGGTGTTGTTGCTGGTTATCATAATTGGATTGCCACATTTTTAGAGGGATTCAATGTGCTAGTGTGTGCTTCTGCCTTCATAGAACCAAATCATTACTTTCCTGAGTTGCTGGAATCTTTCAAGGGTGCCATACAGATTTAAGGAGTCCCCTAAGGACTGCGGCATCTTACTTTACTTGGTGCAGCGCTGCACATTTGGCGGAAGGCATTCCTACACACTACAGGGGTTGATCGCAGCATTTACAGGGAAGCTGATTGCAGACTACAGTGATTTCCAAGGTGGGCGATTGTTTTTCTGAGTGGCTGCAGGTGTTCAGGGAGCTGTCCCTGCTATCTACAGGTCCTTAACTGTCTAGTCTCAACTTTCACAGTCATCCAGCTATAGTCCAAGGGCCTGAATAATAAATGTCGTTTGACCTCACCAGCGCCACATCATACAGTAGTATCAAAATTGCTGTCACAAATTCACCTGGAGGACTGCAGACCACTGTGAAGACTAATCACAGAATTTGGGGGCATAATTACACCCCAGGTCTGATTGCAGCATGCAAACTGTACTTTGGACTGACATATTTGTTGTTTAACTGTAAGTCTGTAAGTGTAGAATTTCATTCATTGTGCAGAATCTAGGGTTTGTAAATCAACTCCTGATTTGATGTAATACAATTCTGATCTAATCAAAAAGTCGTTGAGAATATGGAATACTAGCTTTCCATTTTTCCAGTTGCAGTTATATTTAATTTGTTTCAACATATCAGATAAATACAAAAAATCATATATTTCAATATATTCTAGAGTGAGACAGTACAGATGTTCTGTAGCAAGCTGTTAGACAATAATATGGCATCTGGTGAAGCCCAAAAATCTCTTCTCCTTCTTGTGGATGCTGAAACTAGCCTATGAGCTCCCCTGCTAACAGTAGTATAATTACTGAGTCTTTGTTATAGTAGCTATATAGAGACTTTCTGCAAGAAACTGCAGGGCGCACATGGTGATGTCACACTAAACTGGTTAGCCATGTACAGAAATTTGAAACTTTCAGCAAGCAATTTAACCATCCTACCATTTCCTTTTCAAAACTAATCAATTCTATCCATGTTTTGAGGAAATTATATCATAGTAGCACAATTGCTTTTGGAGCAAAATGGATGGGAAAGAAATGATAAAAACTAAAAGGATGGAAAAAGGGAATTATATCATAGTATGCTGACACTGTACCATTTTAGTACTCATCATATTACACTACAAAGCAGCTTTTTTAAATGTGAAAAGATTTTCTAGAAATTTGTGAGATCTGTTTTTGAGTTTTTTGGAAATAAGCTGTGCATAAGCCTTGTATGAGTTTAAAGGTAAAACAAGTGTGGATGCCAGATAATGTGACATAAACACTTTGTTCTTGATGGGATAGAAAATGATTGTTTGCAGGACAAAGTTTCTTTAACTTCTTTCTTGTGTTATTTGATATCACGTTAACAATGGAGGAAGCCTCCTATAAAGGATAGGAATTTCTTCTATGCATGGAATGTCATTCATCTCTTGCAGAAAGTGGGAGATCTATCTCCATTGCAACCTGCTAAGCGTGAGCTTGTCTATAACCATGTGTTAAAGATTTGCACGATAACTATGCTTAAGATATTTATTAGTGGGATGAATTGGTAAGAGATATTGTCAATTTATAATTACGAAGTTATTAACTACTGGAAAAAGGGTTATTAAAAGTTGTGCATAAAAATAAGTAATGTCTGGAATTGAAAGCGTTGAAATTTGACTCTTTATAAGTGCACTATATACCTGCAAAATGGCATGAAATGAATACAAAATGAAATGAGACGGTAATCCTATTCGCATTGGCTTAAGTGTGGATGTGACAGAAAATATGAGAACATTACATTAAAGGAATGTGGAAATCAAAATTGCATAAGTTTTTATTTCTAGCTTAAATAGGTTTTGATAATTCTGATCATAAGGAGTGGCTTCCATAATTGGAAGCATGGGTTCTGTACAAAGGTACATTTGAAGGCTGTTGATCTTATGTTAAAAGTATCCCATGGGTATTTAACAACAAAATCAAAACATGATGTTGCATTTTACTGAAACATCTTTACACACATATACAAGTTTCTCTTCAGTCATCGTAGAAGCAACTTTTAGGCCTTTTTTTCTACTTTATAGCAAAAAATCTATAATTTATGGATTGGAAGTTGTCTAAATTTACTTTCTTTCTTCATCAAATAGAGACGTCAATCATAGTTATTAGTTTGACTTAGTGATTCCTTGGCAACTCAGACTCTGCAAAAAAAACTTAGCAAAAATTACACAATATTAAGAAAAATGTTAATATATGCACAAAATATTTAATTTTTCTGTTTTATTTTAATTGTTTTCTTTTTTTTGAGTATATACACGAAGAGTACTGGCTGAGACTCACTGAGTCTCATAACTATTTATTTCCATCAATATTACCACTTGTACAGTTCTGAATGCTATCTAAATCTAAAATTTTTAAATTTATTATTTCTCGACTTTCTAGTGGTGTATTTTATGAATTGTGATATAACTTGATGCCATAATATATTTGTGTTTTATATCATCTAGTGTAATTTTTTGGTTCTTAATTAGAATATAATACCAATAATATGATGGTATTTTGGTTTTCCTTTGATGGTTTAATCAAACACTTGAATTATTTAATCAATACACTGTGTAACTTGTCTGAATTTTCTACCCCTTCACCCAAAATTTGTGATGTGAAATTAAATGTATGGCCACCTTTTAAATTTTTTGATGGAAAGTTTACAAGACATCAAAATTTGATCGACTTGTTCTGTAAATGTGACATTCTCCTTTATGTCTATGATCACATTTCAATGTTTCATCTTTGCAAGTGCAAGTCTGAGTACAACTATAACATGAAAATGTTTTTCAATAGCCTTTCATGTTGATGATGTTATGACTTTTGGGTGGATTTTAGAGAAAGATTGAAATAATCTGCATTTTTCTGACGAGCTACACAATTCAGTTGTCATTAGGGTGACATAATGAATTTGGGATATATGTAATTTCAACATAAATAGAAGACAAACTCACTCGTTTCTTTTGCAGGTGTTGTGAAAGAGTTTTTGAAACATAAATCCAGTCTTTGTATGACTTGTGATTTGTCAAATGCCACCCCTCTTATTTCTGCTGCATCTAAGGGGCATACTGAAGTGGTTCAGGAAGTATTATCCGCTGATCGTCAGTTGATGGATATTTCCAAAAGCAATGGCAAGAATGCTCTTCATTTGGCAGCAAGAGCTGGTTACGTTGATATTGTCAGAGCACTGCTTGATAGGGATCTACAGATGGCCCGGAAACAAGATAAAAAAGGACAGACAGCATTGCATATGGCTGTAAAAGGAGCAACCTGTCTGGATGTGGTGAAAGAGCTTCTAACTGTGGATCCAGCCATAGTTATGCTACCTGATAGGAATGGGAATACAGCTTTGCATGTTGCTACAAGGAAGAAGCGAGTGGAGGTAATGCTTTTTAATGCAAATTCTTATTATTTCCAGTAACTTTAATGTGTCTATTTTGATGTTCATATGCTCTATCCTAAATTTCCTAAATTTGGATTGGAAAAACTGATCTCTTTTTCTCTTAAAATGAAATCCTGTACTAAAGGAATATTTTATAATTTTCTAGTCAGTTAAAATTCTGCTATTGCCAGTGGTGAGATGTTTCCATGAAATCCTATTTCTAAAATCTACATATCTATATCCATAGGGCTTTTACAGAAGTCCATACTTTTTAGTTTTTAAACATAAGTTGTGGTAGTCGATAGACATTTCCAGTTTTTTAATAAACCTCTGTTTGAAGAATAATGCAGAAATTTGCATATTCTTTTTTAAATTTCTGATAGTTGTCTCATACAGAATCTAAACAAAAATGGATTCAGACTAATCATGCAATGGTGCTTTGAAAATATTTATAGAAAAGTTTGTTGGGATTTGCCTGACTTTCTTGACTGAGACTTTGCAGATAGGCAGTCATTTATGCCTCAATCTGTTATTGTGATTAATCCATGATTTTGTTCTTGTTGAGGACTGCTGCTGGAACATATATAAAGAGAGATTTAAAATGTGCATTTTGGAAAGGCCACATTCTGTCACAAAAAGTTTAGCTGTGAATGCGGGGCAGCAATTTTCCTCCCATAATTGGAGCAATAGCTTGACATACAAAAGACTAATTAAATGAGACATTTTCAATAATTATCAAAGATGTGCAATACATTTTGGCACTTGTTTGAGAAACAACAAATGTTCCACTTCATTCAAATGCCTGCACAAAATGTCTTAGGAAATGATAAATGCAAAAGCCAAATTACTGTGTAAAGATGCTTGAAGTATGCATGGCATAGCAAAAAACATAAATGATTTGAATGCAGGCATGCCTTTTGTCTCAGAGTAAAGCTGCAATATGTAATCCAGCATGTCATTGATGAAGTGCAGATTCACATTGCAAGGCACTGAAGTCTGGAGAGCTTGATTGATGGTAGGCTAACAAGACAAACAGGACAAAGCAAGCAACTGAGGAGATATACATACTGATAATATTCTAATGCCATAATTAGGTTTTAAGCAATATCCTTTGTTGACTAAGTAGCCATTTCTGGTGACTGCAAAGTCAGATTACCTAGGTAAACTATATTTCTAAGTTACCGGTTCGGGGACGGGGACGGGTTCGGGTACGAGAACCCGGTACGTGGGTACGGGCAAAATTTTTTTAGGGGTTTGGGTACGTATGGGTACGTGTGTATATATATATATATATATTAATAATTTAATATATTATAAATCTATATATATGTATTATATATACAAAAAAATAAGAGAAACATAGAGAATTGTAAAACTAAATCATTTCATAGTATGATACTTGATCATTGATCAATGCCAAATGCCAAAGATAAATATTAAATGCCAATTGATAGTTGAAAAATATTCAAATAAAATTACTGAATTACAAAATGTAGTTCATGAAACATTGAAAATTTGAAACATGATTCAATGTTCATTGTTCATATGCTCATCAATCATCAAAAGGATTGTCAGAATCATCATGACTTGGATTTTGAGTGGTTTCAACTTCAAAATCATCATCATTTGAACCCAAAGCGGATCCAACACCATGTGATATGTCATCAATATCACCCACATCATCCATAGTGGCTCTAGCAAGATCCTGAATGGTTGCATCCAAGTCAGTAGACTCGGGTGCTACATCCCAAAGCCTCGCTGCCCCCTGCCTGTATTGAGGATCCCTACGTGACAGAAGACGCAAATTGGAATGAATATACACTAAGTCTTCAGCTCTTTTTGCAGCCAACCGGTTACGCTTCACTGAGTGGATAAAGGAGTATGTACTCCAATTCCGTTCAGCGGCAGAAGAGCTTGCAACCTGGAGAGAAAACCAACAAAATTAAAAATAAAATAAAAAAATGCAAGATAAATTCAAGAATGTTAAGTGTTAAATTTTACAATACAAGTGGCAAAAAAAAAAAACTTGTGAGAGGATCTTGATTGCAAGAGGTTGGAGGTACATATAATCTTGACCATGGAGGTACCACCATGTAAGACCATCCATTTTGTATTGGTCTCTAGCAACAGAAGCGGTATGATTTTTTGATTTTCCTGTGACAAACATTCCAAATTCTCTCATGACACTTGCATGCACTTCTGGATCACTGAACATTCTACTAAATGCCGTCTTATACCCATTAGCAACTTCAGCATCTCTATATGGCGGTATTCTCCCTGGGATAGAAAGCACTTCAGTGGTATAGTACCTCGGAGATAGGGCATATGCAAGGAGGTGCAATGGAGTTGTCATCTTGTTCCAACGATGAAGAACAATTGCTTCCACCCTTTTGTACAAGGTGTCTTCAGGATCATTCTCTTTTTTTTGTATTTCTATTTTTATTTTTTCCAACATTGTGTCCATGCTATCATAGACATCCCCCAAGCATGGTTCATCTGTATCAGCAAACCGAAGCATAGACATGATAGGTTCGGTGAATTCCAATACATAATTCACACGATCCCACCAATCGTCATTCAAGATCAATGCCTTGACTTTTTGGCCCTCTCTGAATTTGATTGCTTCCATATACTCCATTGGTTGCTAATAACCATTTGACTCAATGCATCTTTCACCTTCACAAGTCGTCTCAGAACAATTGTGTGAGATGCAAACCGGGTCTCGGCAACCTAAGAACATGTTAATAGTAAGTTAATAACACATTTAAAATATGTAAATAATGCAAAAAATTATTTTATTCAATTATGTAAAACATGACATAAATGATAAATGAAACTAAATATATTAAATTTTAAAATTTACCTTCAACAATTCCAATGTTGAAAAAGTTCTGAAAATTGCTTGTGACATATGGTGGTTTGTCACAAACATCTGGATCTCCTCAGACTCCTGGTATATTTCTTTCACCCACTCTATTTGGGTGCCAATTGCTTGCATCACCAAATTGAGGGAGTGTACAGTGCACGGTGTCCAAAAGATGTGCTCATATCTGGCCTCTACCAAAGCACCTGCAGCCCTGCAAACTTTTGCATTGTCCGTAACTACTTGGACAACATTTTCACTACCCACCATCTCTATGGAGTCAATGAGAATCCTGGAAATGAACATTGCATCTTTCACTTGCCCTTCACAGTCAACCGCCCTCAAAAACATTGCCCCCTTGGGGGACACTGCAATAACATTAATCAATGGACGGTTTTTGCAATCTTTCCATCCATCGGAAACAATAGATACACCTGTTTCAACCCAAGAATCTCTAATTGGTTTTAGTTGGGCCTCTACATATTTCCTCTCTTTTTGCAATAAGGTGGTACGCACCTTTTCATACCCAGGACTTGTGAAATCAGGAGGTGCACTATTTATTGCTGACACCATGTCCTTCCAATATGGTGATCTCACCAAGTTGAATGGAAGACCATTGGCATAGAGGCAACGTGCAATTTTTTCTTCAGCAATATCTCTTGCCTCCATTTTAAATGCTTTCTCTAATGGACCTCTCTTGCGGGTGGTGGTTTCTGGTTCTTCATCTTCTTCTTCCGTAGAGGGTATAGACAAGAAGGGATGTCTAGAGGGCCTAACTATCTGATGAGTGGGTAATGTTTGTTTTTTCTTCCCGGAACTATAACTAGTTTGTTTTCCTCTTGCAATTGAATTGTCGGCATCTTCTTGTTCTTTTATAAATGCTGCTATTTGTACAGTAGATAACCCCTTCTTATCTGGACCCACACACATGTTAATCCCTTTACCACCAGGGCCCATAAAATGAAGTTTTACTCGGTAGTAGGAGCTATTATATTGTGCATTGCAAAAATTACACTTCCAAACAAACCCCCCACCTCCAGGAATTTGTGAAATTCGTGTGGTATGTCTCCATAAAGGAGATCCTTTATCAATTTTAAACTTTTGGCTTCCATCCCCACCCACTGAACTTTGACTACTTGCCATTGTTGCAATCTATAAAAAAAATGAAAAAAAAATATATATATTTGAAAAACTTCTTCACAAACTTGAAAAAATTCATCAAAAACTAAGAAACTTAAAAAAAATCATCAAAAGATTGAAGAATAGGGTTTAAATGCATACCTTGAACACTTAAATCTCCTTTGTAGAAGCTATTTGCCACTCCACAATCGATCTCCTTCAAATGCAATCACCTCCCTTCAAAATGCTAAGATGGACACAAATTATGGAGAGAGCAAAATGAGAGGTAAAAATGAAATGCTTTAGTGTTAAAAGGCCTCATATTGGGTCGTTTTAGGGTTTTGTAGCAAAATAGAAATTAAAAAATTGTTTTTTATTCACTTTTGGGCCCACTTTTGAAGTGCTGGGCCGTGGGTTCTCAGGGGTTCGCCCGGGTACGCGGCTGGTACCCCCGGGTCCGCGTACCCACGGGCCTGGTACGCGCTGGGTACGCACAGGGTGCGTGCCCAGCGCGTACCCACAGGCAAACCCGTACCGGGTTCGCACCCGAACCGGGTTCGAGGCCTGTGGGTACGAATCCGGTAACACAGCTATATTTGGTAAGTAAGTTAAAATAAAATTTATAAAGAATCTCTTGAGGTATTATTAATCCCACGTGTACCTTTATTTTTAACAGGAACTAAATTAGTGAACTGTTAGCTATGCATAAAGCACTCCTGATTAGTTAATATACATCATCAACTCAAGGTAATTTTAGTGCATGACGAACGAGGTAATGTATATTGAATCGGAGTAGTCATTTACATGAATGAAAATTCTATTATGGTTTTTGTTTCCTACTAATATTAGTTAGCATATGAGAAGTTATAGGAGTTCCCCACTTATAATGTCACTTGCTGTGGAAGTTATTATGTTGAAATCTTATTATGAGAAGTTATAGGAGTCACCCGTTTATAGTTCTCATGTTGCTCAATTAAATTAAAACAATTATTTTAGTTTTGACTATCAACCCGGGTAATGGGATTCATGGTGAAACTGAATTTGTGATCTATTAGGACATACGCCTTTAATTGATCAACTAATTCGAAGTGGCTGTTAATTTTGACTCTTAAAACATATATTTGACATATCTCTAAATAGACAAGATACTAAACCTACAGAAATTTTTTCAGGTTCAAATCAATGTAGTCCTAAGATTTTCCCAAATATGATCCTAAGTAAATATATAATCCTTACTAAATATATACTGACAACCTGCTATATCTTTGGAGATTTAGATTGAATTTGCAAACTATATATGCTAATATTCCAAATTTGTATGTACTTGGACAGCTATGGTTAGCAGAATTATAGAGAATGGCTATCTTTAATTTATGGCACTTTCAAGATAAAGAGAATCATTAGGAACGTATTTTTTTCATCTTTCTGAATGTTTACATTTTATTGGCAAATACTACTGGTTCCATGACGCAGCTTAGGATTCTTTTGGGCTCCGTTTACTTACATGATGATGAAACATACTTGTAGTGGATTTTACAAAAACTTAGATGCCATTTCTTATTGTGTATGCAGATTGTGAAAGAACTACTCTCATTAAGGGACATCAATGTGAATGCATTAAATAGGATGACAAAAACAGCCTTGGATCTTGCTGAAGATCTACAATCCTCAGAAGAAGCATCTGAGATAGTGGATGCTTTGGCTAATGCAGGTGCAGTTAAGGCCAAGAATCTGAATCAACCTAGAGATGAGCTAAAACAAACAGTTAGTGCTATAAAACAGGATGTGCATCATCAACTCAAGCAGACTCGGAGGACTAATAAAAAGGTGAATGGTATTGCAAAGGAGTTAAGGAAACTCCACCGAGAAGGCATTAACAATGCTACCAATTCTGTGACTGTTGTTGCTGTTCTGTTTGCTACTGTTGCATTTGCAGCTATTTTCACAGTTCCAGGAGGTTTTGTAGGGGACAACAACAATCAACCTTCACCCGGAACTCCCTCGCCTCCTAGTGAAGATAATGGAACAGCCGTTGTGGCACATTTTTTTGCTTTTAAAATCTTTTTCATATTCAATGCAATTGCACTCTTCACATCCATAGCGGTTGTGGTGGTACAGATAACCTTAGTACCATGGGAGACAAAAGCTCAAAGACAGGTGGTGTTTGTCATCAACAAGCTAATGTGGTTAGCTTCTGTATGCACGTCTGTAGCATTTCTTGCATCTGCATATATAATTGTTGGTCGTCAAGGGCAATGGATGGCAATCACAGTATCAGCAATAGGTGGTTTCATCATGGTGAGTGTTTTGGGCACCATGACATTTTATGTAGTAAAATTTCGAAGAAGCAGGTCATCACAAAGGAGACTCCGAAGAAATTCTTTGAGTCATTTATCAACATCCTCCCGTATAGATTTTTCAGAATCAGAACTGGATAATAAGATATATGCAATTTGAATGTATTAACTTTGCATAACAAATGTATATGCATCCTTCAGTTATGCCACAGGCACCATGGTTTAGCCCAGTTATCTAAGAACAACAGTGAGAGTTGTTCCCGTCCATCATGTTTTATTTTGTCTTAACATGTGTTAGAACTATGTGGTATAATATGTATGTCCATGTGACAAGGATTGTGCAGCAAGGGCCATTGAGAGTCTTGCTTTAACTTAATGTACGTCGTATTCCTATTAAAGTTGATTTCGACGATCTTAAAGGATGTATTCAATAATGCTAATCGATTATTTCAAGCGACGTAAATTAACAATTTTCATGTGTGAGTGCCTTTCAGAGAGTTTTCATTTGAGTTTTGCAGTCCATTAATTTTATTTTCTATCTTTAACAAAATGACATACAATATTTTTTACACTAGACATTCGTATAAGCTCTGGGTGGGTGCATTTAAAACTTTTTGTGACCCTCACATATAACTATAACAGAGCATTTTAACTTGCTCTTGTTCTTTAACGAAACGGCAAAACACACTATCTTTGAGAAGAGCATGTTTACTGTCATTTGTGATGAGCAAATCACGACTCTCAAATCCAATGTATTTGTGCAGAGATAATGCCACAATCTCTACCAAAGGCCTCTATGAAAAGTACACTAGTATACAAGCATCGCATGGTTCATCGTAAAATATTTGAAGTTCACATATCTAATAAGTTATGTTATTATGCTTAGGACAAAAAGGTTTTATTGTAGTTCTTTTGAAATTAGAGCTTTAACACTGATAGCTTTTTTAAGTGTTTTAAACCTTTTTAGATGCGGCGCAACAATATGCAAAGTGTGTGGGAAGAGACGTTTATAAATCCATGAAATAAGTTTTCCGCTACATATTCATGGAAAGAAGAGTAAGACTCTGTTACGTGGAATGCTTGAGCACTCTTTACAACGAATTACGAGAGATGGAAATCTTGCTTTTTCTATGAACTCAAAAAATATCCACGTTGCAACTAGATATATTACAAAGCAAACTGGCTTAGAGAAATGAGCAAATGTCATGTTAGGACTAACCAGTTTGAAAGGAGATTTAACATTTGCGTGAAATGGTGTGAGGGAATTGGCTTCAACATCAAATCCAATATTTTTGTAAGTTTCATTAGCATATAATATAACTTGTTGGCTTGTCGGTGTTTTCAAAGGCTTTTTTAAAGATTATCTAGGTCTTATGATAAATAATTCTAGGTCACGGATCAATGAATAGGAGAGAGATTTTATAATGTTCTCTTCTGCACTTTAAGCTTTGCAAAACCAAGGTGGGTTCCTCCTATAACATCATCTAACATATAGAAACACTCACAATGATGCCTTTTAAAACATATTCTCACACTAATTTTATGGAAGGTGAGTCTGATTGGCTAAATCATCTTCAAAACTTTGTATCTGCTATGTGTTCCTTGTTAGTGTGGATTTGAGCATAAAACAGTAAAATGCAATAAAATTAAATTTAAATTTGTTTAAATTTGTGTATGGTTTTTGCCTAGTTTTGAGCTTTGTGAATCATTTTGGCTAGTGCCTTATCCATGACAGAGTCAAGAAATGAAATAAAACTCTCCTACAATAGATTAATTATTTAGCTTCTTATACACTCACTACATTACAATGAGAAACTGACAAAAATACAATACCATTACTTTCTTTTACAAATCCTTATTGCAACAACATAATGTTTAATGTATAAATTGAAAGCTGATTTAATCCATTGGTTGAATAGATGCTAACAATTTGAACATTCTTAACTATAAGTATCCTAGAGGTGTTGCTTCTTTTGAGGTTCCTCGTTATCCTCTGGAGGGGAGTGGTTCTATGATATGGCATACTTTGAAAGTGGGGGCTCAGTTGATTAAGCGTGCGTTGTTCTGGATCTGCCACTCGGCGTCACAAGCTCTCTTTTGGTTGGATTATTGGGATGGTCACCCACAATTTGGAATTATCACAAGTTGGACCATTTGGTGGCGCTTGATAAGACTATTTAATGGCCTCGCTTTGTAATTTTTTTTTTGTTTTAATAAATTTTTACCCCTCTTTTATGTTAACAATTTGAACATTCACAACAAATGTGAAGTGAAAATAAAAAACAATCTTTGATTATAATGATTCAAAAAAGTATGTGTTACAACGTAGAGACAGTAATAGATTGACACTTATATTTGAAATAAACACTGAGTGTATGAATCATCTTTTGCTATTACAGAGAAAAATTATAACATTTCTTCTCTAAACTTCAAAGGACTTATCTATACAAAATCATAATTCTATACAAAACTACAAGACTAAAGACTTGAAACCTTGAATTCCTTTTTATAGATACAAGGGAAGCTACAAGCAAAAAACCTCATCCACCGCTTAAGTCATAAAAGATAAAAATCAAGTGGTGGCACTACTTACAAATGACAAAACATAAATACAAAAGTAGAAGCCGCCTCTAAAAGTTGTTGATCTTTCAGAGCATTTATATTGGCATATGCAATTGATCAGCTCAAAGTTGCTCCTTGTAGGTGATAGGATGTTTTTGACATTCCATCTTTGACATGCCTATGTAGGAGTTATGTTTAGTTGGTGGGATTTGATTGAAATGCAACTCAAATCTCCCAGACTATCTCTTTCTTTATCACCATCACTGTTGCATTGATATGTCCTAGTATAGTACCAATTAATCTGAGAAGTGCTTTATCCCGATTATATCTTTCAAAATTACAAAATTGCTATATCAACATGGCATAAAATTTTGACAACTTAAGCTCAAAATGTTGTTAGCTACTAGATATTGAAAAGTATTTACAATCCTGAAAAATGATTATACTTATCCCATGCCTGATATAACCCTTCTGGTGGCCATTGGAATGCAAGAAGTAAATCAATATTAGCCATGTACCAAGTATGTTTGGACAAAATTGAGCAGGCCTCCTTTTCAAAAACATCTAGAAGATGGTTCGTATCAATCAATTTGTCCATACAAGTTTTAAGATCTATAACAACCTTCTTACCATCACAAATGAAGAATGACAAAGTGGGAGTTAGTGCCTTGAATTGAAACTTACACTGAAGAAATTCCTTTATCTCCCCATTCTCACTTTGATATAAGGCATAATTTGAATTTCTATATTTTCAAAATCCTTTAGCCTTGTTTTGGGCTTTTTAGTTAATTGATCCATGCATGCTTGCATTTCTCCTATTGTCTTGGCCATACTATATGTAGGAAAAATGTTTGGGATGGATTGGGTTCATGTGCTCCCTACAAAGCTGTGATCGTAGCACCCATTTACTTGTGATCTCCTTAGTGTTATCCTTATCTCCCGCTACCCTATCAATTGCTTTTACAAGGTTGGAGTAATCCCTATGAATGCTCTCCAACCTTTTCAAAAGCTTGGACATCAAATACCCCAAGATGCTAGATACAACATGAAACATCTCTTCATGTTGGTTGCATTGAACATTCTTTAATTTCTCATCTAGCATATGAACTTTCTCTTTAAGTTCTTCAATTTCTCTCACCAAATCGTTTGAAGGTGTTGCTAAAGAGGAACTTGATGCCTATGTGTCAACTAGAAGAGGTGTTGTTTGAGCTTCCTTCATCTTTAATTTATTGTACCCTACAATAAATGCTAGATGATCTTTTAGTAACTTATCATAGTCACTTTGTAGTCTCATGAAAATTGCTTTAGTAAACTTGACAACATCCACCATTAATGGGGCAGTTTCAGGGGTAGAGGTATCTGATGCCATCTTTACAATTAACAACCTTTTTATATCTTGCAATTCCTTTGCAACTTGAGGCTTATTTGTGTTAGGGGCTAGAGCCCATATTGCAAGGGTTTTGCACTTTGGGTTAAACCCTAATCTTGATAGTGCCACTTGTGCCTACTCTTCAAAAGAAAAGATCTCCTCGTCTTGCCTTTTGATTGTGTAAAAAATTATTGCTGACACAATATCCCACTCTGGGAGCAACAACAATCCACTATCCCTTACCATTTTCTCCCCTGCTTCTGGAACTAAAATTCATCTCTACCACCACATTTTTGGTGACTCTTCATATTGTTTCTGAGGCACTCCTACCTTTGCCTGTTCAAGTCCTTTATGGAATTCTTCTCTCTTTGATCTCAAAAAAAAATCTTTGAATTCCTATGACTTTACAAATTCATAATCTAAGATGAGTTGTGTACATGCCAATGCTTTGACATCATTACCTTCATCTCTCCCCATTGTTACATCTATCCCAAATCTTATTTGGAGAATTCCAATAATACTTTCTCTTGGGGGAGAAGGCATTTGTTGATGCACTTCCTTTGTAGTCACTTGAACATCCTCCTCTTCATCAAGACCAAGTGGATAGTCAACCAACTGTGGTTGCTTTGTTCTTCTCTTCCTTTGGGGCTATTCTCTTGGGAGGAAATCTACATGAATCACATGAGGAGGGGATACTAGCATATGGGGGGAGAAAGGGGTGTAATATGTGGTGGGCTTGGCAGAGCAACTTCCCTGATGACAGGCCCTTGAGGCCTTTTGGCAAAAGAATTTGTCTTAGATTGTTATGTTGGTCTTTCTTCCATGACTGGGGCCTCTCCAACATTTTTCTCAACATTATTTAGGATCAATTGAATCCTAACAATTGGATCTTTTATCTTAGGAAATGTCCCATGGTAGTCTTTTTTTTTTTTTGTCCAAGTAGCCTTTATTTTGGTGAATGTCACCCATTTTACCTTTTTCTTAGTGACCTCCTGCTCATCTTTGCAATTCTTTAAAACATCGTCACTGAAGTGGAGCTAATGGAATGCTAATCTTTTGATGCTTGCCTTGACCCAGCTGATGAATCCCTCAGGATCACAAGCTCAGATCCTTTCTTGAGGCATCTTATACACTTGAGCATTGGGTAAAGTCACTCCAATACTTCTCTTGTGGTAGTGAAATAAAAAAAAATGTGGTAGAGAAAGGAACAAATGATCCTTTCTTTTGCCCCTTGAGATGAGCCTTGTTTTCCTCACTCATCTTTCACACAATCTCCAAAAATGCCAATCTAAATGGAACATAACTTGGTAGCACATGAGGACCCACATGGCACCCATACACCCTGATGATAGTGGAGTTAGCATGAAGATAGTAATCTCCCAAATTGAGCTGAACTCCTAGCTCTAGTCTCCTATCCTTGGGTCTAAGGAAACCCAAAATTTCTTTATGCAATTTGACTTATGGAACCCCCAAATGTAAGAGGATTTTCTCACAAAATGGTTTTCAAAAATAACATAGCTAAACACATTGCAATGTCTATCCCATATATGGGTCCAAGGGAGGAGAATCCCATCCTCACCTTCCATATGAAATTGTAGTACTTTATCCCATTGCCCTCTCCCTGTATAAAAGTTACATATGACACAAGAGAGAATAACATTTGAAGTTTATCACTTTGCTACTTCTTTTGATTTCCATTAGCTACTTGTGGATATCATCAACTATGAAGGTGGAAAAGTTGGATTCACTATTTATCAAGGGATTCTAGATATTTACGACCATATACATAAGAGACACTGACATTCTTGTTTGTGCATCTTCTCCCAATGCTTGACATAAAGCATAATTTCTTAACAAAGTAGTCTTTGAAAGTAGCTAGGATGAAGGGTTTTAATTCATATTCAAGAATTCTTACAGATCTTCCATTAAAACCCTTCAACCTAAACCTTGGAAGCCAATGCGCCCTAAAACTGCTTTTTTCTTGTTGGTATTTTTGCTTGAAAGAGTCAAAATCTATAACCTTATGTGCAACCAATTTAAGGTTAAAAAATTTGGAGATGAACACTTTATTTATTCTCAGTAGTTCTCCATTTGTAGCTCTAATGACCCTTACATTTTCATCGTAGCTTGCAACAACACGCCTGACAAAATCTATGTTTATGAATATATTGGGGACCACCAACCTTCTTAGGTCATAGGTCCATACATTTTGGAGAATTGGAGTTCCTCTTTCCATACCAATGCACAAACAATTCCCATTCAATGAGAGGAATTTTAGCATCCCTACATTCTCTGGCATTATCGACTATGCCATCAACCGCACTAGGACCATGGGGACAAATGGGCCTTTTTGAGGAACCAGGGAGTTGGAAAATAATGTCTTCATCAAATGGTCTTTTGGAGGTGGAGGGTTGTTCCTTTGATCAATTCATGGTTTCAAATTGGTTTCAAACAAAAACTCCTTATGTAAAATTTTAAAATTTAAAGTCTTTTGGATAGAGAACATGACACAAGTTTCAAATATGAATTTTAGGATTGCAAATTTGGAAAATTTACCAAAGAAATACATAGCTGTTCTTGACCTTTGGGGAGTTCTATTTTTCTATGGAATGAGTGGATTTTTACAGATTTCTTTTTATACAAAGCAAATGTGTAGTAGAAAAAACACTTAAATTAAATTGCAACATTTATGAACAAAATCCATGTAAAGTTTGAGCCACCATCCATCATTTTCGCCATTACTCCTTTTTCATGCAAGAGCAACTTGTCTAGCTATCCATTTACAAAGTTTGAATACGAGTTGTCCATCTACTAATGAAAGTACAAGATCAATTATGAGTGGTGACTCGATCTGTCTAAAGAGTATGCTGATGTAGCATCGAAAAAAAGTAACGCTTTTTCACACTTAGTCTGGGTATTAACAATTAATGATAAAATTTACTTAATTGTGCCTTATTTAGGGTGTTGTAAAGTGTTTTCTTACACTTTCACACTAATTTAGGGCTTCATTAATTAATTGAGGCTAATTTATCTTATTTGGCTCCTTTAATTAAAATTCAAGCCTTTATTATTGCATTTTTCAAGGATCTATCGTGACACCCATTAATGATATTGCATAATATTTAATTTGGCAAAGTTAGAGTCCTAGAACATTGTGCTAGGACCCATTTTCCACTTTGGGCGAATGGGTCTTCCTAACTTAGGACACCCATTTTTTGGCATATTTGAGGTGATTTTTTGATGTTATTTCACCTCCTCGAAGCTTGGTCCTAGAAAATTGTGCTAGGACCCATTCACCACTTTGGGCGAATGGGTCCTCCTTGCCTAGGACACCCCTTTTTGAATTTATTTGTGACAAGATTGTAATGATTTTGAACCCTAGATTTTATGTTAGCTTGGATTATTTGAATTTTGGGGTTAATTCTTAGATTTAGTATTGTAGACACCTAAATTAGGGATGTGCACATTCCTAATCCATGATTAGGATGTGTCACATCCTCCAACTTTTGCAAGTTGGCTCCTAACCCTTATTAGTTGCCTAATCTTCCTCTAATCCTTCATCAACTAGCCTAATCAACCCCTTGGTCAACTCTCCCCATCCCCCAAGGAATTTTTAATTCCTTTTTGTCCTCCCAAGGTCCTTTTTAGGAATTTTTAATTCCTTTCTCATCTCCCAAGGAATATTAAATTCCTTTTATCCTTTCCATGCACATTAAAAATGAATTTTTAATTCCTTTGGTCAACTCTTGATCTCAACCCTTGATCTTCCTCCCCCTTTCAATCTCCCTTCCTAAATGACTAACACTTAGCCATTTTTGCATTCATTCACATACAACCACAATCTATCACATTCATCCCAATCTTTCAATCTCCATAGCCAAATCCTTATAACCATAGTTATCTTGCATCGATTTTGTGACCAAATCAACCAACATCAAGCCATTATGCTATTGAAATTGATCTAGGAGCACACATATCAAGCCATCAATGAGGGAAAACAAATCCATCAAGCTCAAATAAGGTAAAAATTTGATTTTATTGTCATTTAAAGTTTGAGTTTCATCTTTAGCCCAATCTTGAGTGTTTTCTTTGGTTTCTTATCTCTTGCTTGATTTTATTTCTTTCTTTTTAGATGGGGTAAAAACACTACACACATTTCTAGCACACTCGGTGGGACCCACACCATAGGTCCATTTGATATTTTACTGTTGTTTGCAATTTTGAAGGTTTAGATTTTAGACGGAGGCGAATCCACTCGGATGGGCGAATTCTCCTAATGCAGGGGAAAACCTACAATAAACATGGGCAAACGTGCTCCAACCCCTTTGGAGAAAAGGCGAACCCGCTACCCAAATAGGCAAGTGCACACTCGCCCATCAACAGAAAAGGCGATCCTGCACTCAACTATCCTAGACCTAAATTACAAGGGTGAATCCACTCCCTGAAAGGGCGATTTTGCTCCTGCCTCTTTCCAAATAGGAGAACCTGCTCACCCAATAGGTGAATCCATTCTGCCTCTTTCCTTATAGGCGAATTTGTAGATAGGCGGCTCTGTAACTTGAACAAGTGATTGTGCATAGTACAAAGGCGAACTCACTCTTGCTTACATAAGCGAACCTACACTTTAGAGGGGTGAACCTACACTCCCGAAAGGTGAATCTATGACATATAGAGGTGATTGTGATATCCATAGATAGGTGAATCTGTGATCTAGAGAGGTGAATGTGCTATAGACAGAGGTGGATCTGCTTCCCATCCAAAATCCAGAAAGTCAATCCTTTGTGTCATGATTAGCCTATATCTTCCTTAGTCTACAACTGTAGTCCAATCATTTTTCCTCTACATATCTATCTCCAAAGGATCACTTTCACCTTATCAATCCTTGTCAATCTATCCAAACATCATTCCCTTTGAGCAAGGAGTCAACTAAACCTATCCTTCATTCATCCAAACATTGTCCTCATCATTTTGGTTGTATCCTTGAACTTAGGAATTGATCCCATCACATCCTCCAATCATCCTAATCCGACCTTCAATCCAATCCTAATTTGAGCTTCAATCCAATCTTAATGTAAGCTTCAATCCAATCCTAATTTGAGCTTCAATCTAATCCTAATCTGAGCTTAAATCAAACCCCAATATGAGCTTAATATACATCCCATTTTGAGCTTTAGTCCATCGACATCCAAGATCTTTCAATATCGAAACAAATCTTAAGATCCCTTCTTCCATGTTCTTCTAATCCCTTCTATTTATCTTTTCATCATCTCTCCTTTTCTTCTATTCATATATTCCAATCCATATCCATCCAATCCAACGTCACAAATCCTTATACTTCATCAGTGCAACAAAATATAATAGTCAAGGGGAATCCCAATTATGTTGATGATGATAATGAAAGTATTTTTGATCAAGATGAGTATGATATAGATCCCCTTGATGCTATTATTACTAGCAAGCTTTCCCCAACCATCTTCCAAAATCCAATCACTCCTCCTAGCTATCTTATCACCCCTTCATCCACATCCACTAGTAATCCTTATGCTACCTTTAACAAGGGATATACATTATCTTCCCCATCCACATATTCATCATATCCTTCATCTACATCTTTATCTTATCCAACATCCACATCCTTCTATCCCAATCCTCCATCCCAATATTCCTACCTTAATTCTCCATCCACTTTCTCCAACATCAATCCTCCATCCACATCTTATCTTAATCCACTATCCCAATACTCGTACCTCAATCCACCATCCTAATATTCCCATCCTAATCCAAAATCCACATCTTCTTATCTAAATCCACTATCCCAATATTCCTACCTTAATCCACCATCCTAATCTTCTCATCCTAATCCTACATCCCCATCCTCCTATCCTAATCCAGCATCCACATCTCTCCACTTTAATCCACCATCTCAATATTCCTACCTTAATTCCCCATCCACTTTCTCCAACATCAATCCACCATCCACGTCCTCCTATCCTAATCCACTATCCCAATATTCCTACCTTAATCCTCCATCTAATCTTGATCCCCCCACCAATCCTAATCCTCCACCTACTCTTAGTCCCCCATCCAATCCCATCCATCCATCTAATCCTCATCCACCAATCCATAATCCTAATCCTCCACCCATCCATAATCCTTCATCTATTCCCATCACCCTAGCTAAGCCTAGAATATGCAAGTATCTCACTCTAGATGTCGTCCAAGGACTCATGAAAAATAATACATCCCCAAATCCACATCTTGAGGTCATGGAACCATGTTTCCCCTCTCCCCCATGTATGATCACTATTGATGAGACCCTTCTCCATCCCACACCTATCATTACTATTACCACCCCTAGCACCACCCAAAACGTTGAAACCATCAAACCCACCAAATCCATTGAATTCCCATCTTCTACTCCTAGATCCATCCAATCCATTAAAGACACCCAAATCCAATCCACTCCTCCCACTCCTCGTATCACCAAAATCTATTCCCATGAACTTCATGAATCCTCCATCCTTCCATCCCCCCCACTTGAGGATTCCCTCCAACACTTCATCATCACACCTCCCACACATGATGAGTCATGCCAAGAGCTTGATCCAAAGCATACCAACATATCCCCTCCTCCACATCAAGATCCTATCATCCTATCTACCCCAATTCAAGATCATAGTCCCCCATCCATTCCATCCCATGATCCCCTTGACACTCAAGATCCAACCACTCCATATCATGAGCCCTTATCACCCACTGCCACAACTCCAAATCCTATCATATCACCTAATCCCTTATCACTCACTCCTCCTGATCAAGATTTTTCCATCCCATCATCTCCATCTCATGATCCTTCATCGCCACCTAACCAAACTATCCCAACACTAATTCCATATTCCCTTGGTACCCTTACATTCATCCATAGTGGTTTCCTTACAAAAGAAGAACAAAGCATATACACCACCCATCCTCCTCAACCTAATAATGGACTCACATCATGCTTCCAAAATAATAAGTCCCCTACCATAGATTGAATGCTCAAGATCATGAACTACCAAGGAAAAGGCTTAGGCCTTCATGAGCAAGGTATTTTGGAGCCCATCCATGTCAAAGAACACCCATGTGCACAAGGTCTTGGATACATATCTCAAGACTCACAATCCAAAAATGTTGGTACAACCTCCATACATCCTCAACGAGTCTCTTCCAAAAGAATAATAGGATCTTCCCATCACTCCACTAAACCATCTACTGCCATCCCTCCTCCTCCATCATATCACCTCAAAACAACCATCCATATTCTTCCTTCATCCTCCAAATCCATTTTGGGTTCATGTGTCCCTCCATCCACCATCACCCATCTTTCATCTACTATGTCTATTTTGGGTCCCTATGTCCCTCCATCCGCCATCACACATCCTCCGTATACTAAGTCCATTTTAGGACCTTACATCCCAAAATCACCTCCTCCATCTCATTTTCCTCATTCCTCAATCCACCAATCACCTCTTCCTATCACCCATCATAAAAATCACACTTTCATATTCCCTAATCAGGATCAACAAAGGCACATAACTACACATCCTCCATCCACATATCATCCCCAAAATCCTACCTCCATCACTCCATTCATGTTTCCTCCACATCATCCATCTCCTCACACCCATCCCATTGCTATTAAAAGCACTTTAGATGCTAAAGTAAAAATGCATAAATCTAAACATCCACATGAATCTAAAGCCCCTCATGTCCCCTTAAAAAGACATGTTGAAGAAAAGAAAAATCAAATCCAAAATCCAAATCAAACCCACAGGCCACAAAGGCCCACCAAAGAAAAAATTAGAACCATGTGGATCCCAAAGAAAAAAGATGCAATGCCTTCAAATGAAAAATCCGTAATAACATCCAAAGTTGCTAATCCCAAAGTTGCACATCCTCATCCACCATCTCCTAAATCTATTTTGGGTCCTTATGTCCCAAAATTCACTACCCTAACTCCTCCATTATCCCCACATCATCCATCAATTAATCCTCCTATCATTTCACATCCCCCACCATATGTGCCACCGATGTTGGTCATGAAAAAATTCCCCCATCACAAATCCACCACATCATTCCATCCATACACTTTACAACATCCCATCCATTATTCCACATATCCCCCCATCAAATCCCTTTAATCCATTTCCTTGCATAATTGATCCCTCCTAATAAGGTTGTACCAATACCCAATAGTCATTTCACACTTGGGCTCTTATTACCTCGTATGGAACTTGATTCTTGAGTCCATCCACATCCTTATCACATGTCTTCCAATTCCATTTATCCACATCCCTATCCTTATCGATCTCCATCCACATACTATCTATATAGTCATAAAATTGCACCCCTTGCAATTTCACATACATTCTTGCATTTGCTCTAGCGTTCACTCCCTTAGTATTTGTGTAGGCTCATTTAGCCCCTGTATCAACCTTTTTCACTTCTTAGGATGCTCTAACCCCCTTTTCAATAGCTAACCTCACGTGTGAGCTTTATGTCAAACCTAGTGCTTTTCCCGTTCATGTCATTTTGTAGCGTGATGTGTCCAGACACTAGCATCCCACACAGACGTCCACATGATGCACTAATGTCCTGCGATGTTTCAACGTTCAAATGACCATTTTCATGCATGTTTTCCACTTGTCACCTCCTTTGGTCGGTGTTAACGGCTCGAGATGCCCTAAAATTTCTCGGGAAGCTTCTTCTCCCTCCTTAAAAGTAGTCTTTTCAATCCATTTGCTCTATCTAAGTTCTTCCAAGTTCTTCTAGCTTCATTCCAACTTCTTCCTCTCCTTCTCCCACCTTTCTCTTGCTTGCACAACTCTCTTATTTGTTACAACTCTCTACAACACTTTCAAGCTCTCATTACACCTCTTTGCAACACACTCTTGGCTCTTGCAACTATCTTGCTCTCCCTCTTTGCAACTCCTTTGGCTCTTGCACCTTCATCTCCCTTATTTCATGCTTGTGAGCATCCTGAGACTCCATATCCCCTTCCTATTGCATCTCTTCTTCATGATATGGGTTCTCCTCCTTGAGCAAGGATTGCTTTTATCACCTCTTTTGTGATACGAGTTCTCCTCCTCGAGCGGGTTTACTTTTATCACTCTTACTTGGTGGTGTGGGTTCTACTCCTGAGTGGGTTTTGCTTTCACCATGTGCTTTGTTCATCCCTCTCTTTCTCTACCTATCTGGTTGTTTGTGGAGGTTGGAACACCAAAATGGGGGTTTGACTAAGGAAAACCCCTATACATCCCCAATACTTTCTCTCGATCTTATGGACGTAGGTATTGAAGATATCTACTTGCTAGAGGCTTCATTACTTGGATTTTTGTGAGAATATTCTTTCCTTTCTTCTCCTTATCTTTATCATTTCTACTTCACTCTATTTTAGTTTTATTACATTTTGTTACTTTCTCACGTTTCAATATTTCTTAGTAATTAGAGTATAAGTAACCACTTTGTTATTTTCTGAGATATTCTCATTCTCTAGTCCATATGAGATGCCATCGCACCTCTGAGACACCATCACATCGCAGTCATTCTTATTTTGCATCGATGTCATTTAGCCGAGAGCCTATTAGTTTGTCCAGAATACCTTTGTGTCCTACTCTTTCTGATTCTAGGACTCTTGTTGATGTTCCTTGAGGTAGTTTAAGGAATTTTTCACCATGAGGATCTCTAAATGAAGAGAACTTGTGAGTAGCGAATCCCCTTCTTTACATTTTAGTGAACCTAATGTGAACAGGGTATTTTCAAAAAACTAAGAATTTTTTTACCCCTACTTGCTAGGGTCATAACTTTTGACTCGGTGCTTGGAATTCATAACCATTTGTGTTGTTGGAAAGGTATCCTAGAGAAGTAGTTCAATCCCTAAAATGCTAGTGCCTTCAATAGTCAAATTTCAGTGACCGATGCAAGTTCTGACCTCAAATTTCGCTCCGAAGACCTTCGAAAATGCAAATTACTAGAACCTAGAAAATACTAGAAAAATTAGAAATTCTAAATTTTCGGTTTTTCTTAGTTCTATCACCAAAATGAATTTAACATCTTCTTTTATTAGTTAGTATCTAATTTTATTCAAAATTTTAATGATATTCCATTTCATGCATGTGATGGTGACTTGGCTTTACCCATGTCACTTGGTATCTTTGATCCTTCTTGCGAAAGTCCTCTTACTTCAGAGGATATTTTGTTGCAAGAAGATGAAATCATTGATACCTTTCTTAACATTACTCTACCTTCTCTTCATTCCAATGTCCTCCCTTCTACAGATGTTGCATTTGTGAATGACGAATCTCTATTGCATTCCAATGTACTCTCCTCTAGAGACGTTGCATGTGTGAATGTTGAATCTCATCTTCATTACAATGCACTCTCTTCTAGAGATGATGCATTAGAAAATGATGAATCTCTTTCCACATCTGATCATCCCTTGATCGATGTTAAGAATTTTTCTTCAAATAATTGTTCCACTAGTTGTGTTGATTCTGTAAATGTAATCTATGTCTCGGTTGCCCCTCAAAGGCCCAAGAGACTAGTCATTTACGTGACTCTAGCCAATCCTTCTCCTAAATGAGTTTGTTCTATCAATGATCTTCTATTTGGTAGAGACTCCCACAACCTTTCTAAGGCTCCCTCTTATAGAGAAGTAGCCCATACTTATGAGAATAGAATGAATAAACAACCAAGCCTTCCTCAAGCACCTAAACCTACAACTAAAGCACCTACTGATTACAATCTTGTCAAGCAACTTCAAGTTACTCCAGCTAAGATATCACTATGGGACTTGCTTCAATCTACTCTGCTTTACCAAGGTATGCTTCAGGAAGCCTTGCAAAATATCCTCTTGCCTTCTTCTGCAAGGCTGAAAAATGCTAATGTGTTGATGGTGTATATTCACACAAATTCACCAAATATTACGTTCTATCTGCAAGAGCTCCTACCTCCAGAAGTACAGAAGCAAGTAGACCCTCTAGTGATCATAGTTAACATTAATAAAATTGACATTAGATGTACTCTCATTGATGCTAGTTCGATGCTCAATGTGTGTAGTATTGATCTATTTCCTAAGATTAATATTGACTCATCTTCTATTAATACTTCTATTGATATTCATGGGTTCGATAATGTTGGTCAAAAATCCCTAGGCACGATAGTCTTTCCTTTGAGGTTGGGATCCATCACCGTACCCACCCTTGTATATGTTATGTCATAAAAGTTACCTTCTAACCTTCTTCTTGATAGACCGTGGATTCATGCTATGGGTGCAATCCTGTCTACCTTGCATAAATCTATTAAGTTCATTTGTAATAGTAATGTAGTCATAGTCAAGTTTGAACCTAAGGATATACACTTATGTGTGATGGAAACTATTGGTCAGGTTTTGGTTGTGCCTACTCTTATTCCTTCAGTGTCTTCTAGTGTGTTGAAGTTTACACCATAAGTACCTACTATAAATACTATAAAGGATACACTTGAGATAATGTCCTTGAAGAAAATCCTTCTGAAGCAAAGAGTCTTAAGTGTGGTCCTTCTAGCTCTCCTCAAGAAAATGCATGTCTTGGTGATGATTGGGGTTCTCTAGACTTTACAGATTCCTTCATTTAGGAATATAAAGTCAACCTGATCCACTCAGACTTTCCAATAACATCATCCAAACCCACTGTCAAAGATGGTCATTCTTTTGTATCGCAGGATAAGGTGAATGAAAATTGTAATGTTCTTAGTGTTGATCCTCCTTCTGAAGAAGATGATCGCACTTCTATTGAAGAGGTTAATGTTCGTAATCCCATTAGGAAAGATGATGGTGATCTCGTAGAAGAGTGTGATTCCCATTGCTGGAATAATGCTCTCTATGGAGATCCTCCTCCTTTTTCTCCTATCTTCATATCTTCTTCTTGTAAGAAGTCAAGCTTTTCTCCACAAGAGAAAGGATTTCTTCTTGATCCTCATTCTTTATCTGAGCAAGAGTGTATTTTTTTGCAGCTTCTAAAATCCTGCTTGATTACTCTTCCTTCTCCTACACGTAAGAAAATTCATAAACATGATAAAGCAAAACATTCTTTCTGTGCATAACATCAAGTGCCTGGAAATTCCACTAGTGAATGTAAGGCCTTGAAGGATAAAATACGACTTCATGATTCAGGTGCCATCACTCATTTATTGCTGATGCACCTGCCTCTACTTCAAATTCCAAGTGATATCGAGGTTTACCTCTATCTTGTATGGTCTAAGAATCTTGCATGGTTCTCCTCCCCTGTATGATGGGGGAATTGATAGCTTGTTTTGAAGATGTGTGTCCTCCTTAACGACCCCCTCTCTTCTTTATGTCTTTCAAATGCAGTGTCCCTTGAGTGGACCCCCTTTTCTTTTGAAGGGTTCCTGAGGGACCTCTTTGAAATATTTTCTCTTTAATGAATTCTTTGCGTCTAGCTTGGGGGCAACCTAACTAGACCTCACTTTTCAAACAACGCATCCCTTGAGTGGAACCCTCTTCTTTTGAAGGGTTCCCAAGGGACCCCTTTGAAAGCCTTCCAATTTTTCGATGGTTTGCATGACTATCCACTTATTTTCATACATGGCCACTTTGTTTTCTGGCATATTTTATCTACGGGTAAACATGTTGCTTTATAGGTGTGCCTATAAAGCCACTTTTCAACTCTATGAAGTCCCCTTCCTTTGGTTTCCTCCATGTGAGAGATCTTGGGGGATACCTCCCTGCAGGTCTATGAGCCTATAAGGTGCTTCTTTTGAGCTTCCTCCATGTGAGAGATCTTGAGGGTTGCTCCCCTATAGGTCTGCGAGTTTGTAGGGAGATTTCTTTGGGTTTCCTTCATGCAAGAGATCTTGGAGGATACCCTCCTTGTAGGTCTGTGGGTTTGTAAGGTGCTTTCTTGGCTTCCTTCATGTGAGAGATCTTAGAGGATGCCTCCTTATAGGTTTGCAGGTTTATAAGGTGTTTTTTTGGGTTTCCTTCATGTGAAAGATCTTGGAGGATACCTCCCTTGTAGGTTTGTTGGTCTGTAAGGAACTTTTGTGGGTTTCCTCCATGTGAGAGATCATGGAGGATACCTTCCTTGTAGGTCTCTAGGCTTGTGAGATACTTCTTGAGGCTTCCTTCATCTGAGAGATCTTGGGGGTCGCCTCCTTACATGTCTGTGGGCTTGTAAGGTGCTTACATATGGGTTTCTTCCATGTGAGAGATCTTGGGGGTCTCCTCCTTGTGGGTATGCAGACCTATGAGGCACTTGCATCATTCCTTTCTAGCTTCACCATCTCTTTCTCTAAAATTCTCTTCTCTTCTCTTTTGTATATATCAAATCGAAGATCTACATCTTCTTCATCTTGAGTATATGCCCTTCCTCTCTTCATTTTTCTAAGTGTGTTATTTCTTAATTTGGGGACAATGCATACTATTGAGACAACCTTCTACATCAAGGTCTCTTTCACTTTACTGACTCAAATCCTTTAGTTTCTTGTGCTCTAACATTGTTGTCTGGTGCAAGTTTTTCTTGTCTCATGCATTTGTTTTGTAGGTCTTCAGACTGGGGGCATGCTTCCATGGTTTGAAGAGTTATCTGCTTCCTCTACAGTATCCTTTTGGCATATGATGTTATTTATGTTAAGTAGATTTCCTTTAGTGTGCATATTAGTGTAGATTCATATGCCCGCTAGAGTGAGGGAAAAATGTATAGTCATAAAATTGCACCCCTTACAATTTCACATACATTCTTGCATCCGCTTTAGTGTTCACTCCCTTAGTATTTTTGTAGGCTCAATTTAGCCCCTACAACAGCCTTTTTCCCTTCTTAGGATGCTCTGACCCCTTTTTTAGCAACTAACCTCGCATGCCAACTTTATGTCAAACTTGGTGCTTTTCTTGCTTGTGTCATTTTGTAGCGTGATGTGTCCAAACACTAGCATGCCACACTAATGTCCTATGATGTTTCAACATTCAAACACTCATTTTCATTCATGTTTTCCACTTGTCACCTCCTTTGGTCGGTGGTAACGGTTCAAGATGCCCTGAAATAGCTTAGGAAGCTTCTTCTCCCTTCTTAAGAGTAGTCTTTTCAATCCATTTGCTCTCTCTATTTTCTTCCAAGTTCTTCTAGCTTCATTCCAGCTTCTTCCTCTCCTTCTCCCACCTTGCTCTTGCTTACACAACTCTCTTATTTGTTACAACATATCTCTACAAAAATTTCAAGCTCTCATTACACCTCTTTGCAACACATTCTTGGCTCTTGTAGCTATCTTTCTCTACCTCTTTGTAGCTCCTTTGGCTCTTGCAGCTTCATCTCCCTTATTTCATGCTTGTGAGCATCTTGGGACTCCCTATCCCCTTCCTATTGCATCTCTACTTTGTGATACGGGTTCTCCTCCTTGAGTGGGGATTGCTTTTATCACCTCTTTTGTGATACAAGTTCTCCTCCTCGAGCGGGGTTTTCTTTTATCACTCTTACTTGGTGATGTGAGTTCTACTCTGGAGTGGGTTTTTATTTCACCATGCACTTTGTTCATCTCTCTTTCTCTATCTATCTGGGTATTCGTGGAGGTGGGAACACCAAAATGGGGGTTTGACTAAGGCAACCCCCAAAACAACCCCAACACTTTCTCTCGATCTTATAGACACAAGTATTGAAGATATCCACTAGTTGGAGGCTTCATTAATTGGATTTTTGTGAGTATCTTCTTTCCTTTCTTCTCCTTATCTTTATCATTTCTACTTCACTCTATTTTAGTTTTATTACATTTTGTTACTTTCTCACGTTTCAATATTTCTTAGTAATTAGAGTAGAAGTATCCACTCTATTATTTTTTGAGATATTCTCATTCTTTGGTTCATATGAGACACCAACGTGCTTCATCCTTATTCCACGCTGACATCCTTTGGTCAAGAGCCCATTTGTTTGTCCAAAAAACCTTTGTGTCCTTCTCTTTCTGATTCTAGGACTCTCACTGTTGTTCCTTGAGGTAGTTTAGGGAATTTCTCCCAATGAGGCTCTCTAAATGAAGAGAACTCATGAGTAGAAAATCCCCCTTCTCTACACTATCCAAAAATACAAAAGTCCAAAAGTCAAAAATGTAAAAAAAAGAAGAGTAAAGAGAAAAATTCATCCAATGGTGAAATCTTGGCAAACAATCACCCTGGATAAGTACCATGATGAAAACCTAGAAAACATGCATCATGCGTAAATCCCCCATCTAGTTTCCTTCCACACTTGGGGGTAAGTTCATCCCATTCACCTCCTCCATCCCACCTATCTTACACATCCTACTTGTCATATCCCATTTATTCCAATCCATTCATCCTCCTTGCGATCTTGATATATATAGGGGCAAACATATATACATGCTTTGGACACCTCTTGACATACATTCCCCTCACCCATACACTATCCTATTCATTATCCTCTCCATCTACCTTCCTTGTCCACCCGTCATCCTACCATCAATCTCCCTTCCTTATCCATGCATCCTATCCATATCCATCTCACTCCCTTATTTTCCCATCCTTCTATCTTCCATCCCTCTTGCCTCATCATACATGACATATCTAGAGCGGGGCATCTCCTTCTTTGTGACAAAGTCCTTGGAGACATCATTCATTGATCCTACCATCCCTTCCATCTCCCCATCCTTATCTTCCCACCTACCCATCCAAGATAGAATCATTTTCATCTCCCCATCCTTATCTTCCTATCCTTCCATCATATCATCCCTTCCATCCCCCATCCTTATCTCCTATCCATTCATCTCTATCCTCATCCCATCTCATAATCCCTTGTCATTGGTATCTAGCTATAGGCTTCCCCCATGCAACTTGATGCCATACCTCTCACCGTCATCGCTCCCACCTCTTTCACACATCTTTTTGATCTCCTATCACTTTCATCACTTGTCTATCAATCATATCATCCTCCCAATTCATATTTTGATGATTTGGATAACTATCCCATTCCTAAGCTACACATGATCACCACCATCCTACCCACTAGGTCTATCTTGTATCATCGTATTGGCTCCATAATTTTATCCACTTATCATGGTCATCTCTTCATCCTTTATCCATGGTCAATTTTCAGTCTTTTGTCAAACTATGTTGCCTCTGCGCTTTCACATAGGCAAGGCTAATCATTTGATTAGTCCCTGGGGCATTTTTTTGTCCTATCCTTGTCATCCATCATGGTATCCAACTGTCTTCTTTCCACTTTTATTCATGGTCAGTCATCAGTCTTTTGTCGAACTACGAGGGCTTTGTGCTTTCACGTAGGTAAGGCTAATCTCTTATCAACCCCTGAGTCCCTAGGTCTTGAGGGTGTGTTTTGGTCTCGTGTGGTGTTTTCAAGTGTGTCCCTATCTAGCTAGTTCCTAAAAGAAAAATCCACTAGTATCATGAGGTTTAATTGGTTTCAAATATCCTGAGTCATGTTGATCATCCAATCTATCCTCCATCTTTTTCTCTTAATAGGATGTATGCTTCCTAAATCATACCGCATCAATCCCATCCACCCCTTGATCCTATGGCAAAGGAAATTTGAAATCTATTGTGATATTTTTATTCTTTTTCATATTTTATATCATTTGAGCTTCCTAGTATACTCTATCAAGGTCGCCATGATCCATCATATCATGGTGTGCTTTGACAAGTAGACATAGTGGTATATGTTGATTTTCTATGTGATCTTGTCTTCCTGATTGTCCCATGTAGTATCCACCAAGATCCTTGCGGTCTTGTGTTACGTTGAGGTACCCTTTGTGTCTATGGTTTTCCCACATTGGTCCTACCAAAGGCCTCATGACTTTGGGATGTTGGACTAACCTTTTATTTGTTGTGTCAATCCCATTCATGTGATACATAGTCACCTTAGTTCCTCATACCCTAGTGCATAATATCTCATGCTATATCAAATATAGTGCTCATTACATGACAACATAATGCATAACAATTAAATTTCTTGATTTTATCACTCTCCTTTCATCTCCCCCATCTCCCATCCTCTCATCTATCATTTTCCTCTATCAATATCCCCTCGTCCCATCACCATTCATCTTTCTAATCCATTCATCCTTCATCACTCTCCTCCCTATCCATTTTCATCCATCCTCATCATCTCATCATCTCTTCAATCTTCTTAGGATAATATTGATTTTTTATTCTAAGGGTGTTGTCACAATAGTGGTTTACACTTTTTGGGAGATTATGATTTTTGTTGAAATTGTATATTTTTAGGAAATATAATGATTTAAGCCTTGAAAAGTTCCATTTAAAGGATTCCAATTGAAGATGGTTTGATCTAACCACCTTAGACCAAGCCCCCTTGGATAGAACCTCGCTAGTTTTAAAACATACCTATGATGGAGTCTCCTTTACACCTATCAAAATGCTGATACAAAACCACTTTTGATTTACCTTTTGGGGGATCAAATGAATTCATTTAAAATTTATTTTTTGTAAGTATGTAGTACTTATTATAAGCTTCCAAAAAATTATAATTTTAATTCAATTTAAAATATGATTATTATATTTATTTTTTATTTCTTGTGAATGTAGGTTTTTCACCAAAAATCAAGCTCTCTATTCTGCACATGTGGAAAAATAGAAGATTATAAAAAAAATTCAAAAAATGAGTGCACCAGATAATGAAGTCCTTGATCCAAATAAAAAAAGGAATTTTGATACATACAAAAAAAAGTCATTATATAGTTTGACCATGTCTGAATTGTAATTGGTTTGAATTTGAAACTTAATTAAGGAAAAAATATTCAATAAAACACTATGAAACAAATTGGAAGCTCTAGATATTGTAGTTACATATCTAAATTAAAAAAAATATTATCCTTCTTGGAAAAAAAGTTTGTTATACGGTGACCGTCACTCCTTAAAAATGGTGTTTACTGAAAAAGCTAGTTTTTGAAGGAGATGGAAAAAGAAGTGCAATTTGATTAAAAAAAAATTGAAAAAAATATAATTTAGAATGTACATACAAAATGTCACAAATCACTAGTTTGCATCATGTTCAAATTCCTCACTATTTAGCCACTATAGGTGTTTGAAAGTGAAGATTTAGTTAGAAAAAATTAGTTCAGTGTCTAGTTTGGCCAAAAATTGTAAACTAGTATTGTGGATCGCCCCTAAGCATCTTTTCCTCCATCATTTTCATTAGTTTCCATAATCTCACATCTCAATCCAATCCTAATCCATTCATTCTAGCACAAATCATCTAATCCCATCCTTGGTCTTATTCCCAGCCTTGCTACAAGCCTTGATCCAATCATCATCATCATCATCCTTGGGATGTATCCTTTCCTATCCTTTTACATTATTTTGGGATATATCCTTCTCTCATCAACAACACTCTCATCATCATCATCGGGATGCATCCTTCCCTATCCTTGTGTTGTTTTGGGATATATCATTCCCTCATCAACAACACTCTCATTGTCATCATTGGGATGTATCCTTCCTTGTCCTTGTGTTGTTTTGCGATGTATCCTTCCCTCATCAACACCACTCTTATCATCATCATCAGGATGTATCCTTCCCTATCCTTTTATTGTTTCAGGATATATTATTCCCTCATCAACAACACTCCACCCATCATTAACCCATTTTGGCTTGTAGCTTGACTAGGGAAACATCACATTTGTCCTTGAATCCATTTGTCCTTACTTGCTTCTCATCTTCTCCTTCCATTATCTCTTCCTCCTCCCATCCCCTATTCTATCCATCATTTTTCATTATCTTCCCCATCTACCCTTGCATCATCTCATCCATTTTGAGAGCACACCCATGTTCTCTTGAACTTGTGTTTCCTCTCGAGGGGGCATCCTCAATCCTTAATCTCCATCTTCACTCCCATCATCTTACTTCCTAGTCATTTCTTTGAATTACTGGGGCATCTCTCACAATCTAACCATCTTATTACCGGTGCTATCTTTTAATCTTCTTTGAAATGATGCTACTTTGTAACACCATTTCAAAGAGGGGAAAAATTTAGACACCTAAATTTGGCCACTTACGTTTGGTCAAATTTATCCTTTTCATCTAAATATCCTCTTATCTACATTAATTAAGAAATATTGCTATTATTTAATTAATACCCCTAAAGTCCTCTAAATCCCTAAGGTATTTAGTTAAATAATTAAATACTTTAACCTTTATTACTTTTCTCCAAAGAATTAAATAAATAATCCATTTATTTAATTCCCTTTATCTCCCATCCCCCATAATCTACACTTAACCCTAATCCACCTCCTAATACCATCATTAGGGATGTGCACATTCCTAATCCATGATTAGAATGTGTCACATCCTCCAACTTTTTCAAGTTGGCTCCTAATCTTTATTAGCCACCTAACCTTCCTCTAATCCTTCATCAACTAGCCTAATCAACCCCTTGGTCAACTCTCCCCATCCCCCAAGGAATTTTTAATTCCTTTTTGTCTTCCCAAGGTCCTTTTGAGGAATTTTTAATTCCTCTCTCATCTCCCAAGGAATATTAAATTCCTTTTCTCTTTCCCAAGGAATATTAAATTCCTTTTATCCTTTCCATGCACATTAAAAATTAATTTTTAATTCCTTTGGTCAACTCTTGATCTCAACCCTTGATCTTCCTCCCCCTTTCAATCTCCACCATCCATTTCAATCTCCCTTGCTAAATGACTAACACTTATCCATTTTTGCATTCATTCACATACAACCACAATCTATCACATTCATCCCAATCTTTCAATCTCCATAGCCAAATCCTTGTAACCATAGCCATCTTGCATCCATTTTGTGACCAAATCAAGCAAAATGAAGCAATTATGCTGCTGAAATTGATCTAGGAGCACACATATCAAGCCATCATGAGGGAAAACAAATGGACATCACACTAAAATAAGGTAAAAATTGGTTCTATTTTCATTCTAGGTTTGAGTTTCATCTTTAGCCCAATATTAAGTGTTGTCTTTGGATTCTTATCTCTTTCTTTAGTTTATTTTTTTCTTTTTAGATGGGGTAAAAACACCACATACAAGTATAAATATAAGGTTAATTCACATAGTTTTACCTATAATATTTTCAAGAGAGAATCCTAATACTTCACAAGAGCATTATAGAGCACTTCAAGAGCATTTTAATGCATTCAAGGTAAGATTATTGAAGTTTTATTGTAGCAATTCAAGATCACATCATCATGTCAAAGGCATAGTGTATCAAGCATGTTGTAGAGCTAGTATGTTGATGTAGCATTGAAGATCTATTTGCAAGCATTGTTTCACATCAAATTCAAGATCAAGATCTACATTCTTCATGGCCACTTCATCTTAGATTTCTAATTTACATTCCAAGACATCATCCAAGGTATTATTGTTTCATGTTTCATTATTTCATCATAAGGTTTAATTACCTAAATGGGGTTTGACCAAGGAAAAACCCTATTCCCTAACAATCAACAAGTTTTTATTCTCCTTTGATGTGTGTTTGTAGGATTTAGGTTGAAGATCAAGTGGAGAACAACATTGAAGAAAATTTGTCAAAATTGTCAAGTTGCAAATTTGTCATCCATATTGCAAGAACACAAAAACAAGACTATAAAATTTGTTTCATATTTTTGAGAGCTGAGCACCGAGGAGTTGGAAGTGTAGACATCAAGGAATAGAACCCATAATTCAATTTTCAAAAACCCTAATAGGGACCCATTCATCACTAAAGGTGAATGGGTACTTAGTGACCTAAAAACAACAAGTTTTCAATAAGGTACACATTGTTTCAGCCTTCCAAAACTTATTGTTGCTATGATAGTTAGGATTTATTTATGATTTTATTTTAGCCCTCATAATTGAGTGAAACATCCCCCTAGAAAAACATAGTGGTTTATCATCTTGTTCATTGATTTTGATAAACCCTATTTTTTGATGTTTCAGTTGATATATCTCTAGCCAACATAATTAATCCACATAGGATTACTATCACACAATGCCTTTCTGCTATTCCACATCATGGAAAAGACATGTCATGATGGGTCTGTGTATCCAAAAAATTCTTTAACCACCTGTCACATGCCATCATTCTGTGACACTTATATGTAACCTTCTCTGAAAAGCCTTACAAACCCCAAAATCCTTTTAAAACACATGATTTACATGTCCCTCTTGTGTGGTTGTGTGAACCATCATCTCCTTAGCAAAATACTTGATGTGAAAGTGTGGAAAGGGCATTACAAATGGTGGGGACCACTTACTAAGTGTGGATGACTTAAGTGATTATATTACATGTAGCTCATTTATCTTTTAAGTGGGTGCTAGGCAAAAGGAGGTTGGGAAGTTGTTGATATAGAAAGACATAGGCCTAGGATTCTAAGATTTAATTAATATTGGATCAAGCTGGTAACATAGTAGACATGGTCGGTGAATGCTCGAGATTGATACAAAATGGACATAGCTCAAGCAAGGGGCAATTTTGAATATTGATCAATCGGGAAAATAAGAAAAGTGCAAGGGTTTTGGATATTGTTAACACCTTGCACTTAATCAAAAAAAATTCAAAATTTCAAAAGGCCAAAAAGCTTTAAGAGGACACAATTTTGCAAGTACCATCACAACTAATCTTAAGCTTATGTAAAAGTCCATTTTATTGAGTAGTGGAATTCAACAAAAAAAACAATACCAAAAAATACACTATCTTCCATGTGAAATGGAAGGATTATGTGGCATGAGCTTCTAATTTTACTCCTACAGGTCTATTGACATCAAGGCATTATGAAAAAAATTAAACATGGTGAGAAGAGGATGGCTCTTTGTAAGGGTTTTTATCCTATTAAAGTTTGAATTAATAGTCATATGGTATGATTTGCTAGAAAGATAAGCGATGGAAAAGGTTTCTTATCACATTCAATGTGTAGAATCAACTCATATACCCATTGGGCTATTATTTGTATTAATGGACTCTCACTAAGAACTTAGTAACTATTGGAGGAGGTAGCAATCCTGCCCAAGAAGGCTCACATGTGGTAAAGGTTTTCCACTAGGTGATGACCAAAATTGAGAAAAGTAATCCTCATACCAAAAACAATTTTTATTTTTGTTTCTCCAGTTAAAATCATATTACAACCATTATCAAGCATATTACGCTGCTTATTAGGAGAAATAGATATTTTTCTTGCTATGTACGTGCTTTAGGTGTTTCCAATAGGGCTAGTATTTAAGTTCCAATACAAGTAGAATTTCCTTGGGTTATTGCTTCCTTTTGTGCCCTCATTGGTTGTATTATTTATCATGTTAGAAAATTGTACCTCAACTTGCTGGCTTGAATCTCTATTAAAGACTTAGCTTATTTTTCCTTTGCTTGGGCTTCATTGTCGACCGATCATTGGAGTTCGCAACTTTGTAACCTAAGTTGTGGGGTTCTAAAAGTTTCTAACTTGGTGACAATGTGTTAGTCATGACATCGTTGTTTTCTTTACCTCTAGAATTCAGGAATTCTCTAACTAGCTGTGGAGTTTACGAAGTTTTAGTTCTATCCGACTAGGTGATAGTGGTATCAACTTGTCATGGGGATTGGGAAATTCCTAACCTTTTGGTGGAGGTTATGAAGTCAAAGTTTTACATGACATGCTGATGGATGTATTAAGGATGTGGAGGTACGAGTGAGTGCATAACACAAGGGCTAACTTGTGGACATGTAAAGTATTCGAGTTTTTGGATTTAAACTATTGATTGTTTATATTCTGCACCAATGTGGGATAATGTCGACGGTTGAACTTCTTTAACAGTTGAACGAACTAAATTGGTTTGGAAAAAATATTCTTGGAGATCAAAGGGTCTTTGTGTGAATAGGTGAAATGGCGGATTGGTTAGGTTTCGTGTTGGAAGAAAAAAGATTGTTTTGGTTGAGGATGTATTGTATGTTGAAAGAATATTGTAACAGTGTTGTGATTGACTCTAGTTGGCCCGATTGTAATGCTGCTATGTAATATCAGAGAACAAATACCTATGAAGAAGGGTTCTATAACTTTATTGTAATCTCTTTTTACTGCGAATAAAGTTATCTTTCTTTGGTGGTGGGTTTTTCTCTCGAAAGGGTTTTTCCATGTAAACTTGGTGCCCATTCTCTATTGATATTATTGTCTATTTTGTTCTATCCTTTTACATGTGAGTCTTAATGTCCTATAATTTGAAATTAAAAGTACTCCTACATTGTTCCCCTATGAATTGAGATTAGGAAAAAGATTTTTTCTATAGAGTCTTTCGTTACAAGTGGTATCAGAGCCTAGCTAGTTGTGTTATCCTTGTGGGTTGGGTTGGTTTTTTGTGTCAATTATGAAGTGGGAGTTTTGTAGAAACTTAGTAATCTTGATTGTAGATTAAGATGGCAAGCATGTCAGGAAAGATTGAAATTGAGAATTTCAATGGTAGCAATTTTGAGTTGTGGAAACTCAAAATGGAAGATCTGTTGGTGGATCATGATCTTTGGCTTCTTGTTTCTAGAATGAAACCTTTTGGCCTAAAGAAAGAAGATTGGGATCTCACAGATAGAAAAGCAAAAGGATTGATAAGACTCTATTTAGTAGACTCAATTCTCCTAAACATTCATGAAGAGAAGACTACATATTCTTTGTGGATGAAGCTTGGAGACATTTATCAGGGTAAGTCTTTGGTGAATAAGCTGCTCTTAAGGAAGAAGTTGTACTCTTTGAAGATGGAGGAAGGGACGTTTGTGGCTGATCACTTGAATAATTTTAACACACTTATTGCTTAGTTAACATCTGTGAGTGTGAAGATAGATGATGAGGATCGTTGTATGCTCTTGTTATGTTCTTTTCCTGATTCTTGGGATCATTTAATGACGGTGATTGGGAGCATGCCAACCACCTTCAAGATGGAAGATGTGGTTGCTTCTTTGTTTTTAGAAGACATGAGAAGAAAATATTTTGAGATAGTGAAGGAGGCTCTTGCTATTCATGGTAGATCAAAGGAGAAAGGCAAGAAGGGCAAGAAGTCTAAATCAAAATTTGAAGGGAGATCAAAGTCTCCTAAAAAAAATTCCAAGGTGAAGTGCTGGAATTGTGGGAAGCCTTGTAATGTCCAAAAGGATTGCAAAGATGAGAAAAAGAAGAAGAGGAACTCTTCTGATAATGATTCTTCTTAGAGTGAAGCAGATGCTTTCATTGCAGCCTTAGCAACTCAAGCATCCGATGATGTTTGGATGATAGCTTTTGGAGCATCTTTCCACACAAAATATCATAGAGATTGGTTCACAAAGTATGAAGAATACAATGGTGGAAAGGTGTATTTAGCAAGTGATTCATCTTTGGAAATTGTTGGCCATGGAAGAGTCAAAATTCATTTTCTCGATGGAAGAATTAAGGGAATTAATGGTGTAATGCATATACTAGGTCTGGCTCAGAATTTACTAACTGTAAGCAAGCTGAATGATGTTGGAGTGCAAGTCTTGTTCTCAAGCAATGGCTTTAAAATGACTAGAGGCTCAATAGTGTTGGCTAGGGGTGCTCGAATTGGTACTCTGTACAAGTTGGATGCACTTGTTGTACAATGCAACAGTGTCTCTGCAAAGTCACAAATTGTTGTTTGTGTAAAGGAGATTGAAGTTCCTATAGGGGAAAATTATTTGGAAGTTAAACTTCCTGTAGAGAAGACTATGCTCTAGCATAAGAGGCTCGGCCACATTGGTGAGAAAGGCTTAAAAGACTTGAAAAATAAAAACCCAGTTGAGGGGCTTGAAGATATTAACTTGGAATTTGAATTTTGTGAACATTGTATATATGGAAAACATCACTGTGTTTATTTTTACTCTAGTCCTCACAAATCTTCTGGTGTTCTGGATTATATTCACTTTGATGTTTTTGGTCCAATAAATGTTCCTTCATTATCAAAATCAAGATATTATGTTTCCTTTATTGATGATTATTCGAGAAGGGAATTTTATATTTTCTAAAAAGTAAATCATAAGTTTTCAATTGGTTTAAAGAGTTCAAGAACTTGGTTGAAAATCAAACTGGTAAGAAATCAAATGCTTAAGGAAAGATAATGGTGGTAATTTTTGAAAGGTATTGTAAAGGCCATGAAATTAAAAGGCATAAAACAACACCTTACACTCTGCAACAAAATGGAGTTGCTGAAAGGTTGAATAGGACATTGATGGAGAGAGCAAGAAGTATGTTGAGCAGTGTTGGTCTGGAGTAGAAGTTTTGGGCTGAGGTTGTGGCTACATCATGTTACTTGGTAAATCGATCTCCTTCTTTGACACTTGTTGAAAAAATGCCTATGGAAGCTTGGTCTGGTAAGAAGCCCTCTCTGAGACATGTTTGTGTCTTTGGCTATGAAGCATATGTTTATGTGTTGAATGAGAAGAGAACTAAATTGGAGAACAAAGCTGTTAAGTGTATCTTCATTGGCTCTAACATTGGTGTGAAAGGATGCAAGCTTTGGAATCCCATGAATGAAAAGGTGGTATACGGCCGAAGTGTAATATTTCGTGAGCTAAGACCTCTTCAGTGGATCTACAGTCAAGGATGAAAGAAGTCAAGGAGAAAAATGATTGTGTTGAAATTACTCTAACACCTAAAAAAGAGGAACAACAAATCGATAGTGTACCTGAATCTGAGGAGAGTTTGAGTAGCTATGAGAGTTTTGAACAAGAAGAAGAACCACAACCTCAACCTCAACCCGTGAGGAGGTCTACACGTGACAAGCATCATCCTAATAGGTATGGGTTTTCTATGATAGATTTGAACTGTTCCTATGCTTTAATTACTGGCACTAATGAGCCTAGGACCATTAAAGAGGAAATTAGAATGCCTAATTCAAACTCTTGGTTGGAAGCCATGAATGAAGAAATGGCATCATTAAAGAAGAATGAAACTTGGAGTTTGGTAACCTTTCCTGAAGACAAAAAAGCTATTGATTGTAAGTAGGTGTTTAAGAAGAAGACTAGTTTGAATGGCAGTGTTAAAAATTATAAAGTGAGGTTGGTTGTGAAGGGATATTCCCAGGTAGAGGGAATTGACTATGGAGAAATATTTTCTCTTGTAGATAAGCTAACATCTATCAAATTTATTTTATCACTTGCAACAGCGTATGACTTAGAAATTGAACAGATGGATGTGAAGGCAACATTTCTTCATGGAGATCTTGAAGAAGAAATCTATATGTCCCAGCCTGAGCACTTTGTGGTAAAAGGTAAAGAAAATATGGTTTTTAAGTTAAAGAAATCTCTATATGGTTTGAAACAACCACCTAGAATGTGGTACCAAAAATTTGACACATTTTTTTTGTCATTGGGAGTTGTAAGATCAAAATCTGACCATTGTGTGTACTATAAGACTGAAAATGACCGTGTTCTTAATATTTCCCTTTATGTTGATGATATGTTGTTCATAGGGAATAGTAATTTTATGATTTTTGATCTAAAATCTCAGTTGTCTGCAAAGTTCAAAATGAAAGATCTTGGTGCAGCTAGGTATATTTTGGGGATGGAAATAACTAGGGAGAAAAATAGTAGAAACCTTTGGCTTAGCTAGAGTAATTATATTAACACTGTTTTGGAGAGATTTGGTATGACTGATTGCAAGTGGCTAGTTGTTCTAGTTTTTAGGGAACAACACTATCTGTTGAAGATTGTCCAAAATCTCCTATTGAGATGGATGACATGACCAGAGTGCCTTATGCAAGTGTAGGTGGCAGTTTAATGTATGCAATGGTTTTCACAAGGCCAAACATTTCCCAAGCAGTGGGAGTTCTTAGCCAGTTTATGGCGAATCCAGGAAGGCCACATTGGGATGCTATGAAAAGAGTTTTTAGATATTTAAAAGGTACATCATATTATGCTTTGTGTTATCATGGTAACTCAATTGGATCACAACATTCTCTCAACATTTGAGGTTATGTGGATTTTGATTAGGCAGGGGACATTGATAGCTGAAGATCCACCAGTGGATATATTTTCATATTGAATGGTTGTGCAATTAGCTAGATGAATAAGTGGCAGGCTGTAGTTGCTTTATCCACTACTGAAGCTGAGTACATGGAAACAACACATGCTTGCAAAGAAGTTGTATGGATTAAATGTTTGTGTTCTGATATTGGGTTCAGTGCAAGACAAATTTTAATTTACTATGACAGTTAGAGTGTTATTTGTTTGGTGAAAAATCCAACTTTGCATGCCAGGATGAAAAATATTGATGTGCAATATCATTTTGTACGAGATATGGTGGAGGATGGAAATATCAATTTAAAAAAGGCGGATACTCTAGAAAATGTTGCAGATGTGTTGAAAAAGCCCATAAGCACAGACAAGTACAAATGGTGTGTTAGTTTGATGTGCCTTGAAGCCCATGACCTTCATTAACTTCGAGTTTAGAGGAAGCCAGTAAGTCTTCATCAAGTGGGAGATTGTTAGAAAATTGTTCCTTAACTTGTTGGCTTGAATCTTTGTTAAATACTTAGTGTATTTTTCCTTTGCTTGGATTTCATTGTCGGGCAATCGCTAGAGTTCATAACTTTGTAACCTAAGTTGCGGGGTTCTAAAAGTTTCTAACTTGGTGACAATGTGTTGGTCGCAACATCACTATTTTATTTAACTCTAGAATTCAAGAATTCTCTAACTGGCTGTGGAGGTTACAAAGTTTGAGTTTTATTCAACTAGGCGATAGTGGTATCGACTTGTCATGGGGATTGGGAAATTACTAATGTTTCAGTGGAGGTTATGAAGTTAGAGTTTTATGTGACACACTGATGTGTGTTCACTTCGTTGGAGCCATGCCAATGGATGTATTGAGGCTGTGGAGGTACGAGTGAGTGCATAACAAAAGGGATAACTCGTGGACACATAAAGTCTTCGGGTTTTTGGATTTAAACTATTGGTTGTTTATATTCTGTACCAATGTGGGATAATGTCAATGGTTGAAATTATTTGACATTTGAATGAACTAAATCAGTTTGGACAAAATATTCTTGGAGATCAAAGGGTCTTTGTGTGAATAGGTGAAACAACGGACTGGTTGGGTTTCGTGTTGGAAGAAAAAAAATTGTTTTGGTTGAGCATGTACTATATGTTGAAAGAACATTGTAATAGTGTTGCGATTAACTGTGGTTGGCCTGATTGTAATACTGCTATGTAATATCAGAGAACAAATACATGTGAAGAAGGGTTTTGTAACTTTATTGTAATCTCTTTTTACTATGAATAAAGTGATCTTTCTTTGGTGGTGGGTTTTTCTCCCGAAAGGGTTTTCCCACGTAAACTTGGTGTCCATTCTTTGTTGATATTATTTTCTATTTTGTTCTATCCTTTTATGTGTGTCTTAATGTTCTGTAATTTGAAATTAAAAGTACTCCTACATTGTTCCCCTATGAATTGACATTAAGAAATATATATCTGCACTAGGGTCGTTCCTTACATATCATTTTAGCTATTTTGTTTCCAAGAGCAAGATAGGGTTACTCATGCCACCCTAAAATATAGTTACTCACACCACTCTAAAAGATGGTTTGTGAAGAAAATGTAACAATGAAGAATTTCAAGGAATTGATTGATATAAACAAAGTTATTAACACTTTAACCAATATATTTTACATATTTGTAATGTTGAAATTTTCACACCTATGTCATATCCTATTTATTTTTGTGCCAACTTTGATAGAATTTTTCAAATGCAAAACAAATTGAAAAGTGGAACACCCTTGTGTTAGGTTTGACACATGGCCCAATTCTTAACTATACTCACAATCATTATTTATACTCCATATATTTTTTCATTTATTTCCATTTACCCATCTTTACAATTTGTGAAGAAATTGCAATGACAAATAAGTTCAAGGAATTTATTGATATATTACAAGTTTCTAGTGCTTTAACCGATAGCTTCCATACATTTTTAATGCTGAAACTTGCATGCCCATGCCATATCCTATTTAGTTTTATGCCCACTCTGATGGAATGCCTCAAATGTAATAATAAATTGACAAGTGACAAATCCTTATGGTGTTTTGGCACATGGCCCAATCCTTATCTATAGCCACTATCATTATTTACACTTCTCTCCATACATTTGTCATTTATTACCATTTATCCATCTCTATTCACTTGCAAAATTCCATATGTTTGTTTACTAAGAACATTAATTGGTAAAAATTCACTTAATTTTTTTTTCATGTCAACAAATGCAAAACTAATAATGTTGCAATGTGCATGTGCACACACAAGTGTAGTTGATGCATGTGACAACACTAACAAAAACACAAACAACTAACATGTGTAGTCTCTATACAAGTAAAGAGATGGCACCATCTCAAGCTAAAAAAGATGTTACAGTGTGCACACACAAATGTGTAATAATACACACCACTATACTAACACAAAACAAAAAACATGTGCAAAAGAGATGTGCATGCTACACAAAAGTAGAGAGATTACACCATATCTTTATGAAAGGTGGCACATATCATGATACAACACTACTACACATTAGTAGAAGGCTATACTTGTGAATGCAAATATGCACTTGGTCAAACATAGACAAATATGGGAATATTAGTAATTTTAAACAAGCCAAATAAAGCATTCCCCATGAAATTTTTGAGCATGCAAAGAAAATGAAAACGTTATCAAAATAACATGAAACAAAGAGCAAGTGAACATGAAATCTTATTCTAAGCTACTCAAACCATCATCCCATAGGGGGATTGGTGCCATTTTGATGTGGAAAGTAGCCCTTTCCCAATCCCTTATGATAAGCTCTTGATCCCTTGATGTGAAGATGACTTTGATGCAAAGAGAGTGAAATATAAGCTAAAATGAAATAAAAAAGTAAGTGATTGAAGAGTGAAATGAGTAGAGTAACAATGCTTCAAGTTGTGGATCCATTTCAAGTAGAAGAAGACTCTATTTATAGGAGTGAAGGGTTGAAGAATTGATGAAATTGGTGAATATGGGACTAAGATGGGAGCCAATAGCATTGTGAAAATTGTCACAAGGCTAATGAAAGCCATGGGGATGTGTGTGGAGCACATTTTGAAAGATGTGAAGAATTTAAGGCATGTAGGTGGATTTGTAAGAGGATGTAAGGGAATTGAATGAATATGGTTGAGATGTAAGAGGGACAAGATGGCATGTAAGAGGCCATTTAAGGTAAATGTGGCTCTTGTAAGAGTATTTAAGGCCTTTGTAAGATGCTTTAAAAGCCTTTTGGAGGGAAATTTAAGAATGGGTGGTTGAGAGGAATATTCTAAAGAATATTCCTTTGAGAGGAAAATAGGCTAATTAGTTAATTAGAAGAAAT
>VDFB02294575.1:0-20673 GCA_007258455.2 Sequoia sempervirens | reverse complement strand
GGATGTTTGAGTGCAAAATATGACCTTTCCTAGCATAAATCCACCCATTCAAATGTTTTGGAATTGTCAGTTTAGTCATACAATGAATAAAATGTAAGTTACACCACTTGGCAACTATACACTACATGCAACTGATGCTTTTTCCATCAACTAAAAAATCTTCACCATAGGAAAATGATTCAGAGCTATCAAAAAATGAGAGAGGTTATTGTAGAGGGACCCTATTTGATCTTAAAGCTTTAGACAAAATGTTTCTAAGTGACACAATTTCTAAGTAATTTCTCGTCAAAGTTTGCTACCCTTTTGCACTTTGGTCTCTTAAGAGATTTCATTGGTACAAAGTAGCTCAGACTGTTTCAACATGTTTGGGTGCAAAACATGACCTTTCCTAGCATAAACCCCCCCATACAAACATTGGAATAGTCACTTTAGTCAAAGGACGAACAAAACAAAAGTTACACCACCTTGCAACTTTACATTACATGCATTTGACCCATTTTCCTTCAATTGAAAGCTTGACACCACAAGAAAATGCCTTAGATATATCAAAAATTGGGAGATGTTATTATAGAGAGGCCCTATGTGATCCCATAGCTTCAAATAGAATGTTTCTAAGTGACATGTTTTCTGAGTAATGGCTTGTCAAATTTTGCTACCCTTTTTCACTTTGTTCTCTTAAGAGACTTTGTAAGTACAATGTAGTTGAGACTGTTCTAGCATGTTTGGGTGTGTGGACACTAGAAAAGTAACCCTTCTACTTTTTTGTCTCATTTGGTCCCTCCTTGTGATTTTGGACTTAATATCACCTTGGTCTAGTGTTGTGATGTATTTTACATGTACACATTACATCTTGGGCCCTTTTTAAGCTAAATTAACTTAACCCTACCCTAATTTAATGTTGTAAAATGTATTTATTTACATTTTCATATTAAATTTAGGAGGCTTGTAAACAAAATAGGCCTAATCAAGTGTTGTAATGTGTTGTTCACATTCACATTGGATCTTGTGCCCTTTTAAGCTAAATTTACTCAATTTTGCCTTATTTTAGTGTTGTAAAGTGTATTTACTTACACTTTCACATTGGATTTGGGGCCCATTGTATCTATGACCTTTATATCATCATTAATAAGCCCCTATGACCCCATATTGTAAATTTTGAGACATATTTTGATCAAAAACCTAACTAGATCAACATATGAACTTCATTAATACATTCCCCGACACTTTAGCTAGAAAAGTAGCCCCTATGGGACCCATTCACCATCTTGGGTGAATGAGTCCCATCCAGGTGGGACTCATTCACGTAAAATGGTGAATGAGTCCCATTTGAGCTATTTTCAAAGTTTGAGTGAGAAAAATTGGGTTTCAAGTTTAATTTTCTTTAATGTTATCCTTAGGGATCAAATTAATGGTCATGTGAGTGGATTTCCTATATAAATGAGCTCTCAAAACATTATTTTATCCATCCATCATTCATTCATGTTGCCAAGTCAAGCATTCAAGGGCTAAGCACTTCAAGTATTCACAAGGTCATCAAGATAGCTTTCAAGATGAATTCTAAGACATTCAAGGGAACATTCTTCATCAATTGTTGAAACATCTCAAGATCCATTTTCATGAAAAGGTTCTAATTCCATTAGTTCATGTTCATGCTTCATCTTATTTCATCATTTGGTTTAATTACCTAAATAGGGTTTGACCAAGGCAAACCCCTATTCCCTAATAATCAACATTTTCTCTCTCTTTGTGTGATTGCATATCTAGGTGCTTTGAAGGCTTGGAGATGATTGAATAATAGTTTTCAAACTTGTTGGAATCATATCCCTATTTTCAAGGTCAAAATATTCACAAAAATTCATTATAGCCCCAAAAATCAGGGTTTTGGATCTAGACACCTAGAGGAATAGAAAGAGCAAACTGAGAGCTACATATTCCACTTTTGAGTTTTTATAAAAGTAAAAGTGGACTCATTTTCCATTAGTGGTGAATGAGTCCCACTATGGGAATTTTTCAAAGATTTTTGCGGATTTGGATACCCATTTGGCTGAAACCTACTCTAGTATAATTTTCTAGATTTGGGACTGATTTTCCTAGAATGGTGAATGAGTCCCACCAAGTTTAAAAATTAGTATTTTTAGTATTTCAGAGCTCCATTCCATCTCCAACAAGTTTATAGGTGCACACTTACAGTTTTACAATTTTATGTTTTGTTCTTCTTGCATTTTTAAGCCATTTAGTTCAAGTTTTCATATAACACTGCATGTTTTCCAGCATATTGTCTTTTCCAAGTTTACACTTGGTGGTGAACCCCTCTCTTGTCTCATTCATCTCCAAGGATACCTTATAGTTAGTCTCACATCCTTCATTGGATTGAGATCTCCAAGGTATTCTTGAATGTGAACATTGTGAAATTGGATCTCTCTCTCCTTCTATCCCTTTTGTGGACAAGGAAGTGAAGTATCCATTTTTAGTTTCCACATTTTGGTGAACCCTACTTTTCAATACCTTCTTTTTTTATTAGTCCTTTATCATCCTATATTTCACTTCCATTAACATTGCATTGCATTTTGCATTAGTTAATTTGCATTCTAGGGTTTCAAATTTTTGCATTAGTGAAAGTGCATATAGTTTGCATGCTTTCATCTAAAATCATTGAAAATAATATAAAATCTGCATTTTCATTTATTCTTTAGGTCATACAACATAAAAAGCATCAAAACCAATTGAAAATTTTTGAAAATTTTGAAAAAACCCTAATTGGGACTCATTTTCCATTCTGGACGAATGAGTCCTAGTCCATATTTTAAACTATCTATTACAGCATCAAAAACCTCACTTATGTGCTTTCCAAGCCTCCTAGTAACATATACTATAAGTTTGGAATGTTTTGGGAATATTTGTTTTATGCGTCTAGGTCAAAAAATCAATTTAGGGTAGTCATTTTTGTAATCATTTCAATAGCAAGCATCATTAGATTTGAAAATGCTCACATTTCTAAAATTTTGCATAACATGGATAAACGTACTTTTCACTTTTGCATACACAATGTTGTCATTCTTAAAGCTTTGCATATATTGGATAAAAGTGTTTTGCATCTTTGGATATACATTGATTACATTACTGAAACATTGCATGAAATGGTTACAAGTGCTTTTCATTTTTATTCAAACAATCTTAGTGTCTTACATATCTAGACATGCTAAGAAAAAAATTCTATCCCCTCCCTATGAGAGTGTTTTAGTGAAAGAGAATACAACCTTGGACATTCCTAACGATCATATTTGTTCTTCTCCTAATATCTCTCCTATTGGTGATGAAGACATTTTGGTGTTTGAAGAATGAATCAATGAGAGTTTTGAGAATCCTAGTTGTTTCTCTCCTCTTACCTCTCTAAGTGGACACAACATTTATGAACAAGAAAAAAAACCATAGATAATCATGACAATAACATTTTTTTTTCTCCTAGTATCTCTCCTAATTGCGAAGAAGATACTTTGATATTAGAAAACATAATCAATGAAGGTCATGAGGAACTTGGTTGTCCACCTTCTCCTAGGTAAATCCTTATTGGGAAAGACAATTCAACCATTTATCATTCCCCTACTTGTGATGAAATCATTTTGGAAGAACCAATTCTTGAATGTCAAGAACATTTATTTTTTAGTTCTAAAAATTCTCCTCCTAGGGAGAATATCACGGTGCAAGAAAATGTGAACATTGACGCATGTCTTTCAAACACTAAACCTTCCTTAGGTGAAGATAATGGAGTGACATTAGACTCTTCTTCACTAAGAGATCATGAAAATAAGCATAAGCTTGTCAAGGTTATGACAATACAAATTGGATCTCCTTTAATTAGTGAGCTTCCTAAGTCACCTCCCATTAGTGAATCACATAAGAAAGTAAAAGGTTTCTTGAAATCCATGATGCAATCTAATTGTAACAATGTTTTGTAGTAACCGATTTGTAACTTAGTTTCTCAAACATGTAGGGGACCATAAATCACTCTTGCAACATCACCATTACCTCAAGATATTTTTCCTAGCACCCCTCGATTACCTTTTCATAATATCATTGAAGATCTTAAAAATACTCCCGCTAATATGTCCATGTGGGAACTCATTCAACTATCACCTACATGCAAGTGTCTATTTCAAGAAATGTTGCAAATAATGAAAGAGATCTAGTATTACATAAAATAAAATAATGTAACATCCTTCTTTCATCCCACATAGTCAAAAATTGCATTCCCTAAACATGAATTACCCTCACTTGAGATTTAAAACAAAAATAAAGCCTTGATGATAAAGGTGATCATTAATGAAATCGCAATTAGGCGCACTCTCATAGAAAATGGAGCTGAAATTAATGTTTGTAGCATTGACCTCCTAGACAAAATTGGTGTCCAGACAAAAGGGTCATTCAACTTAATGATGTTCATATTCTTGGCTTTGACAATGTTAATAGGAAACCACTAAGGATGATCACATTACCTATTGAGGTCAGACCTGTAGTGTTTCCTACCCATATCATGCTAGGCCTCTTCCATACAATCTTATCCTAGGAATACCACAAATTCATGCTATGAAAGGAGTCCCCTCTACCCTTCATCATGTAATGAAATTTGAATACAACAACAAGATATGCATGGTTGGCGCAGATGAATGAAACTATGAATCAGATGATCACAAAATTTTTAACTCCCCTAATACCTTCATTTCAAAATCAAAACTTGAACCTATACAAGTTGATGCTAATACTTCACCCACAACAAAACTCTTTAGTGATAATTTAGGGTCATTAGATTTTACACCTCATTTCAATAAAGTTTCCAAAATCTCACCCTCATGGTCCAAAGGCTCATATACAAACGATTCATTCTCAAACACAAGTTCTAATACTTATTGCAGTTTCACACCCTCATTTAGGGGAGAGTGTGAAATATCACAATCTACACCAAAACAACCTTGTGTTTCATTTGTTCAACTTAGTTCTACAAAATTACCCAATGGTAGTGATGATGGCTATCTAACTCCCATCCATCATGGGGAGACAACACATAAATTTAAAAAGGATTTTTGTTCTCATGAAGAAACCAATTCTCAAAAACAAAAACCCTCTTCATTCGACTTAGAAGATTGTTATGGTATTGAATACAATCTCCCTCCTACACATGAACACAAGGACAGCATGAAGCAAACCAACATATCATACTCTTTCATGAAAGATCTAGGGTTATCTCAATATAAGACTTTAAACAACAAAACTCAACATCTCAAGGAGTGTGGTGCTCTTCCTTGTGTTGAAGCACCTAATTCCTCTAACTAATACTTATTTTCATCCTATTCAGTTCACCCTTGTCCTGCACCAAGTGGGGGAAAGGGGTTAGTTAGCCTTGTCCTCATGTGTCACTTTTTGTTGAATACAATATCCCTCCTAAACATGAACACAAGGACAACATATCATACTCTTTCATCAAAGATCTAGGGTTATCTCAATCTAAGACTTTAAACAACAAAACTCAACATCTCAAGGAGTGTGGTGCTCTTCCTTGTGTTGAAGCACCTAATTCCTCTAACTAATACTTATTTTCATCCTATTTGGCTCACCCTTGTCATGAACTAAGTGGGGCAAGGGTTTATTTAGCCTTGTCCTCATGTGAACATATAAGAGAAAGCTTGGGATGTGGACAACATGCCTTAGGTTGGCTTGCATGTGACATACTTATTCATGATGTAGCTTATTGGAAACATATGACTTGCAATAGGGATTTCCAAGTTATCTCTCATGTCTTCCTTCATGTTTGCATTTATCATTTGCTACTTTAAAGTAATTTCTCACAGCAAGGTGTGTAGAAATTCCTTTAAAGTGGGGGCATACATTGGTATTATTCTTTTGCATCTTACTTTTTCTCATTTCCTAGTGCAGCCTTCTTACTTCATATGATGTGTTTGTCACTTTTTGGATGACATTGGGTGTGGTCTCCTTCATAAGCATAATCTATCTTAGCATATTACATTCCTCTTAGTGGTTTGATGTGACACACTACATCCCCTAAGTTGTGAATCTTCTATTGTTTTATTTTTCCTCTCTTGGAGACATTAGGCACAATGTTCCCTAAGTTAAAACCTTGTATGAATTAAGCAAGACTCCTTTGAACATTCTTTTCATGTTGCATTTTGCATTTTTTGTTATATGGCCACCTTTCATAACACAACTTGCATGCCTATGGAGCCATCATGTTTGTTCGTGAGCTTCAAGCATACGAAGTTTTGCTTATCTCATGAAGCTTGAAAACCATTTTTGTGTGTCGCCTTATTAAAGTTATCAAGAGGTATAACTTTGGTATGGTTGAGCGGGAAGCCCAATCTGAGGCATGAATTTCCCCATATCCACTTGCATGTGTGTGAGTGCATACCAACCATGAGTGTATATTTCTCACCTTTTTAGGACTTCTCACCTGGAAGACAACCAAGAGTTTCATCACCTTAGAGTGAGTATGCAATTTTGGGAAAATGACCTAGATCTAATCCACATCATGTTGGACAAACAGTCAAAGATTGATCCACGTCATTTTTATTTTTACTCATGTTTCTTTCTTTTATTTCTTGGCATTGCATGATTGTGTATCTCGTTCTACTGCAAACCATACACCTTGTGTGTGTCCTCTTGTGCTTGTGTCAATTCAACTTAGGATCTTGGATTCTAGGGGCTTGGCTACCTCCTTTGATCTTTTTCATCCTTGGTCATCCACATTGGTATGATTGGACCCCTCTTGAATTTCTACTTTAGTGTGAATTTGAAGCAGGTTCATCCTCTCACTAAAGTGGGGACTAAATGTGGACATTGAAAAAGTAACCCTTCTACTTTTTCTATCTCATTTGGGCCCTCCTTGTGATTTTGGACTTAATATCGTCTTGGTCTAGTGTTGTGATGTATTTTACACATCCACATTAGGTCTTGGGCCCTTTTTTAACTAAATTAACTTAACCCTACCCTAATTTAATGTTGTAAAATGTATTTATTTACATTTTCATATTAAATTTAGGAGGCTTGTACACAAAATAGGCCTAATCAAGTGTTGTAATGTGTTGTTCACATTCACATTGGATCTTGTGCCCTTTTAAGCTAAATTCACTCAATTTTGCCTTAATTTAATGTTGTACAATGTATTTATTTACACTTTCACATTGGATTTTGGGCCCCATTGCATCTATGACCTTTATATCATCATTAATAAGCCCCTATGACCCTATATTGTGCATCTTGAGGCATATTTTGATCAAAAACCTGACTAGATCAACATATGAACTTCTTTAATGCATTCTTTGACACTTTAGCTAGAAAAATGGCCCCTGTGGGACCCATTCACCATCTTGGGTGAATTATTCCTATCCAGGTGGGACTCATTCACCCAGAATGGCGAATGAGTCCCATTTGAGCTATTTTCAAAGTTTGAGTAGAAAAACTGGGATTTAAGTTTAATTTTCTTCAATTTCAGCCTTGGGGATCAAATTAACAGTCATGTGAGTGGATTTCCTATATAAATGAGCTCTTAAATCATTATTTTATCCATCCATCATTCATTCATGTTGCCAAGTCAAGCATTCAAGGGCTAAGCACTTCAAGTATTCACAAGGTCATCAAGATAGCTTTCAAGATCAATTCTAGGACATTCAAGGGTACATTTTGCATCAATTGTTGTAGCATCTCAAGATCCATCATCATGGAAAGGTTCTAATTCCATTATTTCATGTTCATGATTCATCTTATTTCATCATTTGGTTTAATTACCTAAATGGGGTTTGACCAAGGCAAACCCCTTATTCCCTAGCAATCAACATTTTCTCTCTATCTCTTTGTGTGATTGCAGATCTAGGTGCTTTGAAGGCTTAGATATGATTGAAGCATAGGTTTCAAACTTGTTGGAATCATCTCCCTATTTGCAAGGTCAAAATATTCACAAAAAGTCACAACCCTAAAAATTAAGGTTTCAGGTTCAAACACTTAGAGGAACATAAAGAGCAGACTGGGAGCTATAGATTCCACTTTTTAGTTTTTAGAAAATTCAAAAGTGGACTCATTTTCCCTTGGTGGAGAATGAGTCCCACTATGGGAACTTTTTAGATATTTTTGCAAATTTGGATACCCATTTGGCTAAAACCTGCTCTGGTACAATTTTCCAGATCTAGGACTGATTCGCCCAGAATGGCGAATGAGTCCCACTAGATTTAAAAATCAACATTTTCAGGATTTCATAGCTCCATTCCATCTCCATAAATCTTACAGGTGCACACTTATAGTTTTACAAAAAAAAAATTGTTCTTCTTGCATTTTTAAGCCATTTAGTTCAAGTTTGCATATCACACTATGTTTTCCAGCATATTGTCTTTTCCAAGTTTACACTTGGTGGTGAACCCCTCTCTTGTCTCATTCATCTCCAAGGATACCTTATAGTTAGATATCTCATATCCTTCATTGGGTTGAGATCTCTAAGGTATTCTTGAATGTGAACATTGTGAAATTGGATTTCTCTCTCCTTCTACACCTTTTGTGGACAAGGAAGTGAAGCATCCATTTTTCAGTTTTCGAGTAATCACTCGTAAAATTTCTCTACCCTTTTGCACTTTAGTCTCTTAAGAGACTTCACCAATACAATGTAGCTCAGACTGTTCTGACATGTTTGGGTGCAAAACATGGCATTTCCTAGCATAAACCCACCCATCTAGATACATTGGAATTGTCAATTTGGTCGCACGACCAACACAATGAAAGTTACACCACCTTACAAATTTACACTACATGCATTTGACCCATTTTCCATCAACTGAAAACTCAACACCATGAGAAAAGGCCTTAGATATATCAAAAACTAAGAGAGTTTATTGTAGAGAGGCCCTACAAACCCGTAGCCTTAGATGAAATGTTTCTAAGTGACATGATTTCTGAGTAATCACTCGTCAAATGTTTTTGCACTTTTTCACTTTGGTCTCTTAAGAGACTTCACCAGTACAATGTAGCTTGGACTATTCCAACATGTTTGAGTGTGAAAATGGACCTTTCCTAGCATAAACCCAACTGTTCGAACATGTTGGAATTGTTGGTTTGGTTGCACGATGAACATAAAAGAATATACACATGCACCTTCCTCAAGTTATATAAAGCTTGAATAATCTCTTCATTCAATACATTATCTATCTCATTCATTTTGGCATGCTTCTTTTTCAGGTGCTTTTAGAGAAAACTAACCTCATTTTCATTGATGATAAAATATTCTTCTTATCTTTTAATTCCTTTTGTAAGTGGTTAATTTTAGTCTTTTGTTATTTTTCTTCAATTTAAACACTTCCAACTATTGTTTTTGCATTTGTAACTTGACCATCCACACATTTTTCCTGATCTCTACTGCTCTTACCTATTAACACCCCCTAGTATTCCTTTTCATGATCTTCTAACTTCTTTTTCATATCTTTTACTTTGAGCTTTAGATCAGCTACTCTGTCATCATCGCTTCTTCCTTATCGTCTATTTCTAGTTGTATTTTCTCCAAGGAAGTCTTAAGTTCAAGAATATTTGACTTGATTTGTTCAAATCCACCTATAGCATCATCTCTCACTTTCTTTTCCTACACAAATTCTTACCAAATACAAAACCTCTTGAGGTTTTCCACTTCTCCATTGCCATTTCCCATTCCACATACGCATAGGCACATTCCTTGAAACTTCTTGAGAGTAGGAAGAATCTCTTCATTCAATACATTATATATCTCATTCACTTTGGTTTGTTTCTTTTCAAGTGTTTTTAGAGCAAATTCATTTTTTATTTCATACATTCTAGTACTTGCTACCTCAAGTTTTGCATTGTCATTTTCCCATTGCATATACTGCACATGCACCTTCCTTAACTTCTCAAGAGCATATTCCTTATTTCATTTCATGCATTCTACTACTTGTTGCTGTAGCTATGCATTGTCATTTTCCCATTGCCTAGTTATGAAGGGAGGTTGTGAGGATGATATGTGATATTTCTACTTTCCAAGAATTTATCATGTGACTTTGTTCTAGCCATTTTCTAACATATGACCTACCAATATAATGTCCACAAATAGACATGTATGAAAAATGTGGTAGGATAGACAAGGCATGCGAATATTTTGATGGAATTCCTTCAAGAAATGTGGTATCATGGAATTCCATCATTTCAAGATGTGCACAAAATGGATTTTTCAAAAGAAATTATAAAGTTTCAAGAAAATACAATTGGCAAGTGTAAATCCAAATTCCACAACTTATGTCAACATCCTACCTTGGGAAAAAGGTATGGGAAGCAATCAAATCATTGAAAGAAAGGGGGATTTTTGTCAAATTTTATGATTGCAACTCCCTTGGTAGACATGTATGAGAAATGTGGAAGCATGGACAAGACATGTGAATTTTTTGACAAAATGAATCAAAGAAATATGTCATGGATTGGAATGATTGCAAGATGCACAAAATGGATTTTTTGAAAAGTTTTTAGACATATATGCAAAATATGGAATCATAAACAAGGTTCATATGAATTTTTTTCAAATGATACCTCAAATATATGTCATCTTATGCAATGCACAGATTGCAAGATATGCACACAATGACTTTTGGTGATAATATTTGCTAGCATGCTTCCTACCTATGCTAAAATGAGAGCTCTGGAATAAGGTATGGACATCCATCAAAGCATAATCAAATAGGGATTTTATCAATATTATAGTTTGAAATGTTTTGGTAGAAATGTGGTCTCATGGAATAATCTGATTTTATAATATGCACATACTACATAGGCACCTTCCTCAACTTCTTACCTAGTACTTATTTTAAGAGCAGATTCCTTTTTTTAGTTCAAGTGTTTTAAGAGAAGATTCCTTTTTTTCATTTCATCAATTCTAGTACTTGTTGCTCCAGTTATGCATTGCCATTTTCCCATTGCACATACTACACACCCACCTTCCTCATCTTCTCAAGAGTAGGAAGAATCTCTTCAGTCATTCCATTATCTATCTCATTCACTTGATCTAATTCTTTTCAAGCATTTTTCTAGCTGATTCCTTTTTTATTTCATACATACTAAAAAATCTCAAGCTAAAACATAAAAAATCTCAAGAACACTAATCTAACCCACAACTATATAATAATAAATTGGATGGAAAAAGGGATAATGATGAAAAGGGAGATATAAGACCAATATTGTCTCAAGCTAAACTAGATCATTGATTGATGATAATGGGGTTTGCTTAGGCTAGTCTTTAATCGACTAGGAAAGGCTTGGAGTTTCTCACTCAAGCTTGGATAATCACTTGACTAAGGGTTGGGTAGAGGATGAATTTTCTTACCTAAGCTTGGATAATCACTTAGATAAGGCTTGAATAATATTACGTAGGCTTGGATAATAACTTAGAAGAGGCTTGAATATGCTTACTTAAGCTTGGATAGGAAGATAAGGTTAGGCTAATGGTTGAAAGGACCAATGTCTAAGGATGATGGTTGTGATGACTAGCTTATGATAATAGATGAAAATGTTAAGATTAGGGAAAGATGATATATTTTGGATGGATATGATGGAAATGGTTGATGTCTCAAGTGAAATGATGGATATGTTTTTCTTTTTTTTGCTGCTACATTTTTACACATATACAATGAATATTGGGCAGATTATATGCATATTTATGATTTCACCATTTGACCATCTAGAGACCTCAATTTTCAAACTTGACCTTTGTAGTAGGAAAAAAAGACAAACATATGGGTAGGTGCAAAAAGATGGGTAGCCAATTTGTGGCCAAATTTTTAAAAACTTTTTGAAAGCTCATAACATGAGCACATTATAACGTGAGTGTGTTATAACATGCTTGTGTTATGGCTTGGTGTGTCAAGCCCAAGGCTTAGCCACAATGATCCCATAATGTGAATGCATTATAACGTGCTTGCATTATGAGCTATTAAAAGAAAAAAAAAAGAAAAAAAAATCATTCTAACTTGTAACTATGTTATTTTTCCTGCTTGTGGCCAAAACCCCAAATTTTCATGATTACATTCTGGGAGGAGCTATTTTGAAAAATTCTTCATCAAACTATTGTTGTTTCATCACCAAGATGTTGCCACATCGATAAGGAGGTCTAAGAGGTAAGGATTGTTTGTTTTTTGTTTTGAATTTGTTAGTTTTATGTTTTTTTTTATATTTATTTTTTGAATTTGTAGGAGATGTTAATCAACCTACAAACCCTCCTCAAAATCATGAACAAGCACAACAATAACAAGAGGAACAAAATACTCAACAAGCACACAACAACAACAACAACAACAACAACAAAATCCTCAAGTTAATCAACCACAACAACAATCTCCTCCACCAATCCCTCAACATCATCCTAGCACTTAACAAAACTTAATGAGTGAAATTGAGAATAATAAAAAACAAATTGAGGATTTAATCACGAGGTTGAACGATCCAAATGGTTCAACCATGGAAAGAATGGCCCTGGAAACTTCACTCAAAGAAATTTTAAAACATGTAGATTCAATCAACAAACAATTAATTGGTTGGCAAGATAGGAGGCAGGTGGCTAGGGCTTATTACCAGGATAAACTATCATATAAAGATGTAAAAGATTTAAAAATAAAAAAAGGTGATTTATGCTCATTATTCACTGACCCACATACAAATGAAAATCTTACCCTTAATGCGAAGAGGTTTCTTATTCATTAGTGCCACCACTAATAGATTAGAAACTTTTTTTGGGATAGGTGGTACCTGGTTTTTGATTAGTCATCATGCAACAATTGTGAAGTCCTGTAGTATTTCATTAGGAAACTATATTGTGAGTTCATCTTGAACAAAATCCTAAATTATTTTGATATGAGGGACTTCTAGGGGAAAGGTGGGGGGTTCGCTCAAGATAGACCTAGTGCACAACAAGATCCTACGCAGCAAGGGAGGTGACCTCTCGCTAGGCGGCCTCATGAGCACATCATTATCCCTTCCATTGTGAAGGAGAGTTCTGACATAGAGACTTTGTAGGCCATCAACTCTTTGACCCATAGTATCATCAAGCATGCAAGCCCTATTCTACAACGCCATCCAGGGGAGTCTTCGAGTGGTGGGCTTCAATCCCATTTGTGTCAATATTGTGGGGTGACTTGTTCATATGACTCCACCAACACTTAGGAGATTGCTACATAGGATCCATCTATAGCTATGGAGATGGCAAGGGCAGCTGACATTTTGCATGAGGCCTATGACATTGATACTCAGGTAAAAGTTAGCATTTTCGTTGAATTTAATTTATCAAATTTTGATTTTGAAATATAAGATTAACTAATTTAGTTTTATGATTTTAATAAAATTGTAGGGTCACAATATTAATATTGGATACACTAGCCCTACACTTGCTTATTTCTCCACTGCACCTACCGTTGAGGTATGTAACTAGTAAACAATTATCAATTTATTACATGTTAATAGTGTAGATGCATAAAAATGTCCTCTTAATCATTTTAATCCATTGCATAATCATATCTCCATAAAACTATTAAAATATTATAAGCATTTACTCATAACTATAATCCGTTTACATAATCATTTAGTCATTTATCCATTATTTATCCAAATGCATATTTCATAAATGTTCATTGTTTCATTAATCATTAACATATCCATAAATCATTTCATATTTATCCATTTACATAAATAATTTCACTTTGACTATTTGCATTACATTAAAATGCATCCATATTTCATTAAATAATTTAAAATTCATAAATCAAAATCCATGAAATTAGCTTAAAATTGCACATTAAATTCATAAATCAATTTCCATGGAATTAGCTCAAAATTGCACAATTTGAGCTTCCAAACATGAATCATGGCATAAATTACTCCACTCATTTCTCATTTATCATTTTCACATTATGCATTCATCTATGAAAACCTCCTCCTCACTTTTTGAGGATACACATTTTTATTAAAAAAATTCAATTTCAATCTCTCTTCCACTCATCACAGCTTCTTGTTGCACTTGTGCTCATAAAAATCTAAGAGCACCAAATGCATAAATCAAGAATCATGGTGAAATAGGAAAACAATGGAGCTGATTTTCGTTTGAATGCATTTATTTTAATTTTGCATAGTTTAGTTTGCATTTTGCATTTGTATTCATTTGGAAAGGATTTATTGATGATATGCTGAAATTTTGATTTGAATTTATAGATTAAATCATTTAGCTTCTTCAGTTTTCAACATAAACAAAATGGTGAACCTGATGTGAATGCCTGGATGAATATTTTCACATTTTGCATGCACACTGATCTGCAGAAAAATTGAAAGACAAATCTAATATGATCTACATTTTGCAGAGTAGCAATTTCCTGACATCTACAGCATATCGACTTCTTCACATCTGAATATGATATATATTTTGCAGGATCAACAATTCCAGATTTTATATAATATACATTCTCTCATTTTGTAGTTGAAAGGAAAAATATGATATCAATTTCTTTGCAGCAAGTTACATTGTGAAAGCATTTCAAAATACAATAAAAAATTTAATTCACCAAAAGCAAAAAAACAAAAAAACAAAAAAACAAAAAAATCATTTGCATAATTTAAAAAATGTATCAGTTTTCAGCAATTTATGAGCTTGTAGCACAGATCCTTGATTTGAATCTGTGAATACTGAATAACACCCTACAACTTTTTATCCTACAATTTAATTTTGAGTGTCATATTTTAGTTTTAACATTTAAATTAGATTTTTAGTTTTTAACATTTAAATTAGATTTTTAGTTTTCAACTTTTAAAATTAGATTTTAGTTTTTAGCTTTTAACTTTTAATGTAGAGTTAGCTTTTAATTTTTAAATTAGATTTAGCTTTTGTATTTAGCTTTTAACTTTTAATAGCTTTTTCTAAATTAGTTTTTACTTTTTTTTAATTTTGATCATTTTAAATTTAGTTTTATTTTAGAATGTAGATTTAATATAGATTTATTTCAGATTTAATTTAATTTAATCTAGTTTAGATTAATTTTTTAATTTAGAATAATTTTAAGGCTTAGATTAATTTAGATTAGTTTTAATTAACTTAGACTAATTTTTAATTTAGTTTAGAGTTTTTAACTTAATTTAGATTTTTAATTTTTAGATTTACTATTTAATTTAGATTCTTAGCCTTTTAATTTAGATTTAATTCAATCTCCAATTTCTCATTTAGTTAGATTATTTTTAATTTAGTCTAGATTTTTAGTTACTCATTTAATTTAGTTTAATTTTTACTAATATAGTTTAGATTTCAGTTTTAGATTTCTTTTCTTTTAGTGTGGAATTTAAAGTTAGAATTAAATTAAATTTAGATTTTAATTTAATTTAAAAGTAATTTAGATTAAATTAATTTCATTAGGATTTATGTTAGTTTTCATTTTGGTTAAGTTTTGGTTTTGTGACTAATTTTGTTAATCTGGTTTCTTTTGCTAGGTTCATTTGGAAAAGAATTGAAAATCAAAACATATGCTTGTTAAAGAAAGGAGGCATGAAACTACTAATGATATTTTGATGTAGGACATTTGTCGAAGACATGATTTTGAGACCAATTGTCTTTTAGATTAGTAAACACTTCAATTGGTGCATTAAAAATGAACAATTGTCTTCTCTCACGTAGATCTAACTAGAGGGTGAATGAACATTGTTTGATGTGCTTGAGATGGTAGGGAGTATGCTCTCACCTTGTACAAAACTTGGTGATCAGAAACCAAACCCATCTATTTTATGTGTCACCCTGACTCAATAATCGAAGTATCCTCTCCCCTTGTGCACTTGTGCGATCCTGGGTGCAAGAGAAACGGTTATTGACTCTAGGACTTGGGCCTTCCTTGGTGGGAAAAAGTACTCACCCCAAGGTGACTCAAACTGGCAACTAACCTCTTTGGCCGAGCTACCCCTGACCGGTATATAAATGTGAATCCTAATGGAAAACGTAGGATTACAAGTGCGGATGTGTCATATGAACCAAGTAGTACTCCTCAAAACCCTGTTGAGTGTAACCTCTTTAGGTTGGAGTGACTTCTAAATGGAGATTAATCTTGTGCCCCATGTATGGCCACTTGAATGGGGGTCTTGAATTAAACACCTTTGTGTAGTAGCCAACAACCTTCTATTTGCCAGCACAACACCGGTCGGTGTGAAGGCATCCACATCTTAGCAGTTTTTAGTAGAGGTGATCAATCTGCCATGGGAGTTTCATGGGGGTTGGAAGCTTGGTTGGCCTGAGAAGTGAATGCACTGAAGGGGGAGCCTGTGCGGTCAAGCTTCTGGATTCACACGCTAAGAATATGTGGCTAGGGAAACCCACGTGGAATTTAGTAGATATTGTCCTTTCCAACCTTAGGATTTGTGCTTGTATTGTAAAAATTCACGATTGAAAACAAACTCAAAAACAATTTGTTTGATATGTATTGCATGTGTATTCAAAAATAGACCTCAAACAAACATCACACCTAGTAACTTGCAACACCTCAAAACATTTCCAAAACCATCAACCAAATATGTCTAACTGCTATCCTCAATATTCATCCACGACCTATGAACGAAACCAAAGGATTGAATATCTTGACCATCATTTGAAAGAGCTTGAAAAAAAAATTGAATTCCAACATTTGAATGAAGTGATGCAATCATATCATAAGCCTTTATCCTCACCCAAAACTACATCATCCAAGTTCAATTTCCATGAATTTCTACAAAGGCTAAATGAGAAACCTAAATCTATGTCCTCAAACACAAATAATATTGAGCAATCATACCATTTCATGCACCTATCTTCATCTCCCATAAGTCAAAATAAACCTCATGAGTCTTTCACTCAAGTTAACGAATCTATCCAACCATCCTCTCTCATCATACCATCTCCATCCAATGAGTCATGTCAATATATTAGTCCAAAGCATGCTAGCATAGACTCCCTTGCACATCAAGATCAAAGCATTCTTTCCACTCTATTCAATGATACCAAAATTCCACAACCCCTTCCAATCTTTGACCAAGATACCATCTCTCAAGAACCTCATGATGATCCCCTTATCTCTTTTTGTTTCATCCAAGATGATCCTCTTCCATCTCAAGAGAAAATTATCTTTCCAAATCATCCTTCCACCTCATCTAATGAATCCATACCATCTCATGATTCCATCATATCCAATGATCAAGATATGCTTTCCACAAAATATCAAGATTCCCTTCCTCGTCAAGATCAAGATATACCTCCATTCAAGGATACCCTTTCATTCCATGATGATGTCCATCCTTCTCATGATCAAGACATGCCTTTCATACCACTTCATGATGATTCCATATCTAATAAAGAGAAAGCTAATCCATCTCCTACACCTTGTGATCCTTTTCCAAGTCAAGATCAAAGTACCCCCTCATCCCCATGTCAAGATCCTATCACCCATCCTAATTCCCCTCATGATCACAATCCTCCACAAGAGTCTATCACCCCTATTCAAGCTATCCATGAACCTCTTACCTATCAAATGGGTTCCCTCACTTTTATCCAAGGTGGTCTACTCAAAGATCTTGTTATTCCTTCCATATCACATCCACCTCATGATAGACTTGCATCTTGTTTCATAAATAATACATACCCCATTGGAAAATGAATATGTCAAAGTATGAACTACAAAGGAAAAGGATTAGGCATTCATGAACAAGGTATCCTAGAACCCCTTTATATCCAAGAAAATAAATATTATCATGGCCTTGGTTATACACCTCATGCTCAAGACATTGATACCCACCATAAGTCCACAATCCATCAAAATAAACCTAAGTATCCTAGTACATCAAACCTTCCATCTATCCTAGGTCTTTATCATAGTCCATAAAACCTTCCATCTATCCTTGGTCCTTATCATCCAAACCCTAGTTCATCAACCCTTCCATCCATATTGGGGCCCTACATCCCTCCATCTCCTATTCATCAAGAACAACAAAGGTACACATCCTTGATGCCCTCTCAAAATTCTAGCTACACTAACCAATCCATAATACCTCCATATAATTCATCTCCATCCACCCATCCCATTGCTTTTGGAGGTAATTTGGGTACCAAATGTCAAAATTTTCCATATCAAAATCCACATATATCAAAGGATCAACATGTATCCTCGAAGAGACATGCAAAAATAAAATAAAATATGATCCAAAGTCAAAAGAAAAAAATTCAAAGGCCACAAAGGTCCATAAATCAAAAATGAAAATTTCAAAAGCCACAAAGGTCCATAAGTCAAAAAGGGAAATTCCAAAAGCCACAAAGGCCCATAAAGAAAAAAGAAGAATCTCAAAGGCCACAAAGTCCCATGAATCAAAAATAAAAGTCAAAAGCTATGTGGATTCCTAAAAGTCTCATAGAAGCAATAAAATCTAAATTGGCATCCAAATTTACTAATCCAAAAGCTTCCTCCAATCGTCCATCTAAAAACCTATCACCGTCAAACTCCATTTTACCTCCATCACTCCACCACCCTTCAAGGTGTGTGTCGATGTTGATCTTTGTATCCTTTTCATATAACCATCAACAAGCATTCCAACCTCCTATCCATTATCCAACATTCATCCCCCATTACTCTCCTGTAGTCCAAACCTTTGCATGAGTCCTTAGATTCTTCCATCATACCATTAAAATACCTATTTTTTATGATTCTAATCCCCATTGCCATGGTTTATTAGAGCACATATTTGAGGGATATTAGTTGTGAAACTTTATGCTTGATTCCTCCCTCCATATTCCTATCATGCATATATTATCTTCCATATTCATTTATCCCTATCCATATCATTTCTTCCATATTCCTCTTGCACTCTACACTTGGGGGAAAGTTTCATCCATCCTATCATTCATATCCATTATCCTCTTTATGTTCATCCTTTACCTTTCAACCTTTGATCTTGACAAGGTTAAGGATCCTCTTAAATGTCATACATCTTATCCTATACACTTTATCCATATCTTCCATGCCATATCCTTCACTTTATCCATATTCCACCATTCTATCTAAATGCATCCTTTCTTCCCTTCTTTGGTCTTGATGAGGAAAGAGAAAAAATACTTAGGCATTGTGTCCATATCTTATCTATCTTGATCACCCTATTCATTATCCTTATCCTTTCTTTCTTCCATTCCATATCTCTTAGCTTATCAAATTCCATGTCCCATTTCCTTCCTTTGTTCTTGATGAGATTAGGGGCAAAATTACGAATGCATGCTTTGGATATCCTTCCATATCCTTACGTGCTATCACACCATCATAGTTCACATCTTTATCATTTATTCATGATTAAATTACCTCCAATGTTGGCCATCATGTCCCTTTGTAACCTTGAATCTTATCATGCAAATCATATTTAAGCCTAGTTGTAAAACATTATCCAATCCACATATCTTTTGTCAATCAAACATCATCAATCATGAATCTTATCATACTTAGAGGAATCAATGATCCTAAGAACTTACCATCATCATGCCTTATGGAATCAATCATTCTCGACATCTTAATCAATCAACCATTATCATCTTCTGACAAAAGATATGTTGCTTGTGTGACATGTTTTGCAGTCAATCTTTCATTTTGATCTATCGTTTATCCATGGTTGCACTACCTCTAGTGTGGGGAAACTAGTTCCTTCAATCAGTCATATCACATTTCATCTCACTCCATCTTTAAAACTTCAAAAAATCCAAAAAAATCATAAAATGTCATGAAAAAATCCAAAAATAAAAATAAAAATCATAAAATGTCCTGAAAAAAGCCATAAAAATCATAAAATGTCTTGAAAAAATCCAAAAAAATCATAAAATGTCTTGAAATAATCCAAAACCATAAAATGTCCTAAAAAAATCCAAAAAAATCATAAAATGTCCTGAAGAAATCCAAAAAAATCAAATATTCCAAAAATCCCAAAAAAAAATCAAAAATTCCAAAAAATAGTGACACTTTCAGATTACCACACAACTTTGAACATCAATCAAAACACATCACAATTGACAATCAAATGGACATTGCAACATATCTACCAATCTATCTGGTAGACCCACAACACGCCTAAACTATGATAAGTGTTGGTTTTACAGTAAAGCATGATGCATGTTTATTTGTTTCTCTTTGATTGTTTTATGATTTTATCTTTGTTGACATGTCTTTTAGCTTCTCTAGGATGTCTTTGACTAGAGAGGCAAGGATGGGGCATGTTCACTTGTTTTTTGTTTGTGGATTGTTTCTTATTCATAGGATGACTCGTCTTAAGACATGGTTGTCTAAAACCATTGAGGACCTATGAGTCTACTATGGATGAGAGCATTCCTTATCTGATAGTGTCTTCCATGCAATAAGTGTTCAGGTCATCTAAGGTCCCTATACCCAAATTCTTATACTTCATTACTAAATAAAAATGCAAATAGTATTCAGATCATCTAGATGTTCATGTTATCTAGACGCTTATACTAATTTGCAACATAATAAGCTCGATGATGATCAAAGCACTTAAAAGGCACAAGAGGCTTCATCACTTTCATTCTCTTCCATCTTGCATTTCATTTTATTCATCTTTCTTGTTGCAGAGAAATCAATCAATTGCTTAACTCACTAA
>VDFB02294574.1:0-36634 GCA_007258455.2 Sequoia sempervirens | reverse complement strand
TATGTTTGACCAAATTACATGATAAATGAAGAACCTTGTATGGAAGAAATACATATTCCAATTTCAAGACCTTCAAGAACCCCTAAATGGTTACTTGAATTTGATGAGAACATTATAAACAATTTTGAAGGAAAGAGGTCAACATGAACTGTTCGGTTGTGGGCTAGAAGACTTTTCAACCAATATTTTAGTGATAAGACATTGACCGAGCAATGCCAACTTTTTGTAGAATTGCTAAAGATGAAAAAGATGAGACCTTCGCTAGCCAAATTGAACATTCGTGTGAACAAGAAGACCAAAAAAAATCTATTATTGTCAAAAATATTTTTAATGCTCTCAAGTCTATTGGAAAAAGTAACAAGGAAAAGGATAAGAGAGCTGCTCGGAGAGTCATTACAACTGCCCTAGTAAGCCATAAACTGAAAAATGCTTGCTTTATGAGACAAAATTGTATTGATTTTGACATAAATCATAAAAATTTGGATAGAGAACTTGCAAGAAGAGAAAGAATAGATGATCCTCTTCAAAATGATACATGGGCTTTTTCTGAGAGGCTTCCACATGTTGATAAGAAGCTAACCGATAATGTAAAGCAGGTAATTCAACAATTTTGGCATGATAACTCTAGAGTATCACCCAATGTAAAGGTTTTTTTAAAGTTAAGAATTGGAAATCAAGACCGTACACCAAATCCTAGACATTTCTTGGAATCAAGCCAAACAATGTTGTTCAAAAAATTTATTGAAACACAAAAATATGGAAATCTTGCAAAGGAATTTTGAGGGTTTGAAGCCATTTTATTGTGTGCCTCTTAAGATTCATAATACTTGTTGCAAATATCATGTGGAGTTTTCAATGTACCATGAGCTATTATGCTATATCTGTTCTACTTTGCATACTAATGAAATTTTGCAGGAGTTTGGTGCAATGCATCTTACGAACTCATCAAGGGACTTGCTAGATCTATTTTTATGTTCTAGAGATGATGGTTGCTTTTTCTATAGAAATGATTGCTTAAATGCAAAGTGCTCACAATGTGGTGGATTGTCGAAGTTTGTTCAATGCTTTCATGAGAGTTCCGAACATGAATTTGGAAAGAAGCTTGTTGAGAAAAAGAGATATGATATAGTCAAATATACTTTGCAAAGTGGAGGTGAAGGTTCTAGATGTGATTTTGTTACAAAATAATGCAGTGTTGCTAATTTTATTTCAGATTTTAAGGACAATCTTTTCTACAAGTATGAAAGGCATAGTCATAGGTCTCAGTGGTTGGATCAACAATTTAGGATGTGTAAGGACTCTTTTTGGATTGGCACTATTATATCAGTGGTTGATTTTGTAGAAAACTACACATTGCAACCACAAAACAAGGTACAATCTTAGTATTACAATTCCATTCAGATTGCTATTTTTATCCACATAACGTTTAGACATGCACCTGATAGTATAGAGGAGGATCGAAAGATAATCAAAGAGTACCATTTTTATGAGTGATGATAGATCTCACTCATCTGAGTATGTCCAACATTGTTTCAAGAATTTTTTTGAGTTCTTGCAGGAGCATGATATAGCATTGGGCCAACATCTAATTTGGTCAAATAATTGCACAAGTCAATTAAAAAATGCTCATATGTTTTATTGGTTGAGTAGAATGCATGTAGAGAGGGGTCTACCTCATATTTGGAGTTTTTTGAAGCTAGAAATGGGAAAGGGGAGCATGATAGATTAGGTGCATGCGTAAAAAGAGCTCTAGTTAAGGAGCAATTAAAGATTTCAAGAGCAAAATTTAGCGATGCACATTTTATAGTTGATTGGTGTAGTTCAACATTGTCATGGGGAGGGACACTTGATTCAAAAGTACGCAAATTATTTTGGTTCATTAAGGAAGGTACAGTGGGAGGCAGATTGGATTGTCATACAATCAAAGATTCTTCAAAGATGCATTCATTTTGAAGCTTAGATGCAGGCACATGGACCATTTGGACACAAGAGTTGGCTTGTTTTTTTCAGAGTTGTATTGAGTGCGACTGGGATCAATCCGAGTCAAGTGAGTGGGTGGATACATGGGTACCACAATATCTAACTCCTTTATCTCAAACAATATCCATGAAAAATGACACAATGGAAAGTTTAGTTGATTACGACCTACTTTCAGATCTACTACAACTAGGACATATTTTTGCAGTTGTTGCACCGCAGGGGAATGAAGAGAGATCAGAATATTGGTTGGCTCGATGTGTGTAGGTAACACATAAGCTAACAAAAATAATGGAAGATAATGATGGTTTCATGTACCTATAGGTTCAGTTGTGGTTGTAGGAACTTTGTTGTGAACATACATTATTAGAAAGAATGGCATACCTACATTTGAAGATTATGAGAAACACAAAACCATTCTCATGTATTCGTACCTTGTTATAGCAACAAATGTTAAGTTGTTCAAGAATAATGCTAGACCAAAGACCAAAAAACTATGGACACTTAGTAATGTTGATCATGAAGCAATATTGGATACTCTTAAGCAAAGAGATGACCCATAAGGCACACTTGAATAGCATTTTCAAGAATGGAAGGTAGAATTCTTATGTTCATTATGATTAAGTTCATTAGTCTTCGTTATTTAATACTAATATTTTATATACTATTGCAATGCATGCAGGTGTCTTTAATAGTTATATTTTGTATGCACTTTTGCGATATTTTTGGCAAGATTGATCATGGACCTACTACAACAATAGCCAATTCTGATCCTTTCAAAGAGATATGTGTCTTTTATAGTTTACATCACCAAATCATCATCATTCAAGTTTTTTAGATTAATATAGATATGTTAGTCTAAGCATCTTTTCTATTGTGACAATATAGATTTCTCATTTTCCCACTTTTGTGATATTCCTAGCCTAATTGATCATGGACCTACCGCAACAATAGCCAGCTCTGATCTTTTCGAAGAGGTATGTTTATTTTATATTTTTCATCACCAACTCATCATCATTCAAGTTGTTTAGATTAATATATATATGTTTAGTAAGCATATTTTCTATTGTGACAATATAGATTTCTAATTTTCCCACTTTTGTGATATTCCTGGTATGATTGATTATGGACCTGCTGCAACAATAGCCAACTCTGATCCTTTCGAAGAGGTATGTGTCTTTTATAGTTTGCATCACCAACTCATCATTATTCAAGTTTTTTAGATTAATATAGATATGTTAGTCTAAGCATCATTTCTATTGTGACAATATAGATTTCTCATTTTCCCACTTTTGCGATATTCCTGGCACGATTGATCATGGACCTGCTGTAACAATAGCCAGCTCTAATCCTTTCAAAGAGGTATGTGATAGATTACAACAATATAGATTGGTTATTCTAAGCATTTTTTATAGTTTGCATTACCATCTCATCATATTTTGTGTCATTTAGAATAATATAGATTGGTTATTCTAAGCTACCATGATGGTTTGTACAAATGCTTGTCAGTCCAAAACGTGAACATACTACTATTGTTGAAGACTGTGCCCTAAATGCCTCTAATAGGAAAATTTTGTAAAATTTGAATTCTCAAATTGGAAACAATGTAAAACGGTCATAATTGTGTATGGGCATAATCTATACCCAGTGATGTTTTTTGAAATATGGGTCAAATGTCTAGAATTGTATAAAGGGTATGTTTAAAATGTAAAGTGGTTTGTAATTTGGAAACTCATAGGTTTTGTAAAGGGGTCTATTTTTGTACTTAATCAAGCTACAACAAAAGTTTTTCTTCCTGGTTCTTTCATGTTGGTATGCTCGTTTGAACCAAGCTTTGTAATACTATCTAGTCCTCTCCCCTACTATCTCTTACTCTATCTCTTACTCAAAGAGTAAGGAGAGAGCTTAACCCATCTATGTTTTTTGAAGAGACATACATATACTAGCAATCACACGTGAAGATGTAATGGGCACATTGATAGGTGCAATATGAAATTATGTATGCTACAATTGAAGTAATTGCAAGAAGTCTTGTTATGGTGAAAGTTTTATTAGAGAATACATAATCATGTTTTCTTAAAGAAGAAGTATTAATAGGTATTAATTTTGAAGTAAATTTAATCTATATGCAAAGCATTTGTAAATCAATATGTGTGTAATTGTAACAGTAAAATTTGTGCATACCATGTCATTTCCCACACAATTTTGTGTCTATTTTGAAGAAATGTCTTGATACATGTACGTAGTGACTCAACATCTAAATTCAAGCTCATCTCTCTAGCCTTTTATCAATTTGCATACTTAAATCACTATACAATTAGCCCTATCCTATTCTTATTCACACACATCTATACATTTACCTTATTTTCCCATTTATCACATTCACCAATGGGTATGCCCTCATTTATCCATTAGCCACCTGGAATTGATTGTTAGCCACTTAGATTTAACTATTAACCCATTCTAGGACACTTCTTCAATTGCAAGGGTGACCTCATGGTCACAAACCTATTCCCTTTCATTTTAAAATTCAAAATTCAAACTTTTGGCTAAGTGGCGTCATTCACCCACTTTGAGTTGACTAAACACATGTTTGGCATAATTTGATGATATACGCTAGCATTAATAACATACAATATATTCATTATAATCATGAAAACATTCATTTATCTTATAGAATTGGAGAAATTAATAGTGAGACATTTTGATCCAATGCAATAAAAATGAGAAACAAATTTGAACATCTAGAGTGCTTGCCAACTATTTTTAATCTTGTTTCACTTTTTGGGGATTGATCTAGGAGAACTTTCCTCCCAATGAGAAATCAGCAACCCTTATGATATTTCTAAATACCACCAAGTCCCTAGATATTCAAGAGTAGATCAAAGATAAACATTCATACCCTTATCAACCCTTAATTATCAAATACCCATATCAACCCTTAATTATGTTAGGTTGATTGTGTTTGATTGATTGCATTTAATTAATTATCCTAGGTTAACTTCATAAATAAACTTTTTTTTTCTTTATATTTTTTTGAGCCCAACCAATCCTACACTTGATCCAACCTTCTTTTTAGGGTTTTACATTATTAAGGTTTTCAAATCCACAGTTTTCTAATTTTACATTCTATTTTCAAATTTGAACTTTCTTATACATCCTTGTACGCCATTGATACATTTTTCTATTAGGTTTTGCATTTTGTATGTTAAGATATAGTAAATTATATTCATTGCAATTTGATGTGTAAATCTCTTGTATTGTTATAATGAGTACTTGAATGATCATGAGGTGTTGAGGGAAATATTGTTTTCATTAGTATTCTTTGGAATGCTTGGGATATTTTTGTAATGGCATTGAATAAAGAAGGTCATCAATGGGAGTCACACAATCATTTTCATCAATGAAATTGACCATCTCTCACATGTAATGCTTGGGAGTTACATTGAGAGAAGTGGATAATATTTCCATAATGTTATGGGTTCCTACTTAGTTGATATGTTCATAGTGGAGGGCTACTTTTGGGAATTTGTGATCTCGATGAGTTATTGGTCAAATACATTATCTATTCATGGATTCTATCTTGAGTGCTATCATAATTACATGTTGGGGTGGTTCGTGGTTTTAAACTATCAAGAATGGTTTTGGTGGAAATTAGTTTGGGGAAACCACTTACATGGTTTTATCTTCCCATTGCTTTGTAAATTGGAGGAATTATATGGAGGTTTCATGGATTATGCAGGTGTATTTAAGGCCTTCAAGGGCTCAAGATAGGTTTTGTTGAAGGAGTTTTTTTCTTTGAAACAATAAAGTTTCAATTGCTCAATTCATATTTTACTGTTTTTCTTGTATTTTCTGCCTATCCACAAGCCATTCAAGCATTTTTGCATAAAAAAATTATGTAGAAACATTATTACATGTCTTGACATTATTTCAAGAGTGGAAGGTGTTGAGAACTAGGTTTTGAAATAAAATGAAGAGTTAAAGGTCTAAAAATGGTGGTTTTTTTTCACTTGAAAATAGAGTTTTTACCCTAGGGTTTGCAAAAATATCTGAGATACTAGAAGTTTCTTTATTTTATAAGCATATTGGGGCCTAAATAAAGGTGTCTAAGGTGGTGGTAGAGTCTGAAAGGTTGTGGAAGTGCTACATCCAATAAACCCTCAAGAATTACACTAAAACCAAGGGTTTTTTTATTTGATGGTTACAGGTCCGTACAAATGGAATCTAATTGCAGAATCTTTATTTTCTTGGAAATTTATTTGCTGCCCCAAGGTTTCAGGGATTTGTGTGGTGTTTGAAGGTATGTTGCTTTGTATTTTTGGGCTAATTGAGTAGCCTGTTGAAGGGTGAATGTATAGGAAGTCAACTCTAGTCCAAAGGAGTCTATGTTGTTTCTCATATATGTTATGTAACTTGGATATGGGTGTTTGAATCAGTCATGTTTTCATCTGGTGTTTTGGAATATTGTGGAGTAATTGGACAAAAACTAGTTTCTCACTATTACAAGGGTTTAAGGGGGTTAAAGAGGGAAATGTGTATTTAGTTTCTTGTCAAGTTTTAAGGGAGTTTTGGACTGTCCAAAGAGGTCAGAATAATCTTGTTAGATGCCTCAAATAGGTAGGTTGCAAAGAATTTGTGATTGTACCCTTGTGTCTGCATTAATTTTTCACCTAATTTCACTCGGTCCAATATAGCTCGGACTGATTCAGCGTATTTGGGTGCAAGAGAGGACCATCCCTATTGGAAACATACCCATCCGGACATGTTGGAACAGTCTGTTTGGTCGTACAAGTTGCGGAATGAAAGTTGCACCACTTTGCAAATTTACACTGCTTGCATCTAGCAACTTTTCCCTCCACATAAAAGTCATCACCATAGGAAAACGCCTTCAATATACAAAAAACCAATGGTGGTTTTTGTAGATGGTCCCAACACAATCCCATAACCTCAGACGGAGAGTCTGTAAGCATCACAGTCTCTGAGAAATATCCCTTCAAAGATTTCTTCCTTTTAGCACTTTGGACTCTTAAGGGAAATCGCCGATCCAATGTAGCTTAGAGTGATTCGGCATATTTGGGTACAAGAGAGGACCATCCCTAGTGTAAACATACCCATCTTGATGTGTTGGAACAGTCTGTTTGGTCGTACGAGTTGTGTAATGAAAGTTGCACCACTTTGCAACTTTACACTACTTGCATCTGGCAATTTTTCCCTCCACTGAAAAGTCATCACCATAGGAAAATTCCTTCGAGATAGAAAAAACTAAGAGAGGTTTTTGTATATGATCCCAACATGATCCCATAGCCTCAGATGAAGAGTCTGTAAGAATCACAGTCTTTGAGAAATAGCCCTTCAAAGATTGCTGCCTTTTAGCACTTTGGACTCTTAAGGGAAATCGCCAGTCCAATGTAGCTTGAAGTGATTCGCTGTATTTGGGTGCAAGAGAGGACCATCCCTAGCATAAATGTACCCATCCAGATGTGTTGGAATAGTCTGTTTGGTCCTACAAGTTGCAGAATGAAATTTGTGCCACTTTGCAACTTTTCCCTCCACTGAAAAGTCATCACCCCAGGAAAACACCTTCGAGATAGCAAAAACTAAGAGATTTTTTTTTAGATGGTCCCAACATAATCTCATAGCCTCATACGAAGAGTCTATAAGCATCACAGTCTTTGAGAAATAGCCCTTCAAAGATTGTTGCCTTTTAGCACTTTGGAATCTTAAGGGAAATCGTTGGTCCAATGTAGCTCGGAGTGATTCAGCGTATTTGGGTGCAAGATAGGACCATCCCTAGTGTAAATGTACCCATCCAGATGTGCTGGAATAGTCTGTATGTTCGTACGAGTTGTGGAATGAAAGTTGCACCACTTTGCAACTTTACACTGCTTGTATCTGGCAACTTTTCCCTCCATTGAAAAGGCATCACCATAGGAAAACACCTTCGAGATAGCAAAAACTGAGAGAGATTTTTGTAGATAGTCCCAACATGATCCCATAGTCTCAAATGAAGAGTCTATAAGCATCACGGTCTTCTAGAAATAGCCCTTCAAAGATTGATGCCTTTTAGCACTTTGGACTAGTAAGGGAAATCGTCGGTCCAATTTAGCTCGTAGTGATTCAGCGTATTTGGGTGCAAGAGAGGACCATTACTAGTGTAAACGTACCCATTCAGACGTGTTGGAACAGTCCGTTTGGTTGTACGAGTTGCAGAATGAAAGTTGCACCACTTTGCAACTTTACACTGCTCGCATCTGGCAACTTTTCCCTACACTGAAAAGTCATCACCACAGGAAAAGCCATTTGAGATAGCAAAAACTAAGAGAGGTTTTTGTAGATGGTCCCAACATGATCCCATAGCTGCAGATGGAGAGTCTGTAAGTATCACGGTCTCTGAGAAATAGACCTTCAAATATTGTTTCCTTTTATCACTTTGGACTCTTAAGGGAAATCGTTGGTCCTGTTATCTCTCAAAAACACAGGTTTGAACCATGAAAGGTTGCAAATCTTTCACAAAATTTTAGGGTAACAGAACAAGGTTTGAAAGAATTAAACCTTCTACTCTCCAAGCATTGCTAGACCTAGGCGGGTATACCTATAATAAATGAAGTAGACTTGACTATTAATCCTATCTTCATGCCATGATTTGTCCAAGATGGCAAATTGAAATGGAAAAAATAAAACAAATTTGGTATATATTGTATACCAACATTCAAAACTAAACCCTATTATGCTTAGTCAACAGATGTAAAAAGTATGAATAAAACTAAATGATGAAAACGGTGAGACCAGTGCCTTATATAATATACAGAGTCAAATAAAATCATAGACAACTGACTTCTTTCTAGATTCATTCAAATTGTTTGGCATATTTATTTATAACCAGTATAAAATGAAAGATTGTGATTATTGAGTTCTTCTTACTGATCTAAATGAAATTCCTTGATTACTGTAATTAATCAAAAGGATTTAATATTTCTTGGAAAGAACCTATCAACCAATCACACAGATACAGAAAATACGTACTGATTAAACCAGACACAAAATTGTTATGTTGATCTAAATAACCAAGAAACATCAATTTTAGAGACAACTTAGATAATTCTTTCGATAGGCATAACACAACAATTGACGCTAGAATTCGCCAGCAAATCAAATGATTTTCATTGATATTTCCATGACTTCAAAACATACAGCATAGTCTCAAACCTGTGAAACATGGTGTTCCACTGTATTCTCTATTCTCTATCCTATTCTATCTATATGCATATTGTTTACAAAATAGACATTTATACATTGAGAATGTGAAAGGACGCATCCTTTCGAAAATAGAAAATACAAAATATAAAACATAAAATAGAGAATAGTTAGGCTCTATTTATCCACAAGTGAGTCTTGTTGAGGTGATCCAAATAATCCTGGCACTCATACGTGTCCGCATCTCCAACAACATTCCGGACCATAACTTCCATTTTGACCATTTCCTCATTTTGCTTACTCACTTCTTCCAATGTTGTATCATCTGCAGAAGCTACATTCATGATTTCATTCATCACTGACTCACATTCATTTTTCCACCTGGTGGCCTCTTTCAAATTCCCATTATCATCAGAAAGTGGAATTACAATTTTCTCAGCAGCTGCAATTAACCCCTGTTCATCTCCTTGCAATTCATCATAGAAATTTTGATGGAAATTAATTATGTGATTAGTAGCTTCAAGTGCATAACTGCTAGCTTCACATTTTGAGCCAACTCATGAAATTTCTCCATGATTCGTCCATCCATCCTTGTGTGTTCCTTCAATGCAACAAGAGTATGAGAATCTTTTCCCCACAATTTGTTCAACCAGGATGTCAAATTATCCTGCCTCTTCTTGATAATTGCAGCAATAGCATCATGCTTTCACTGAGAATAGGCACTTGAACCTACCCAGTGGTCTTTTGCTTGAGAGCTTTCTCCTTGAGTTATCATTTTGGTTGTTCCCATTGAAACACCAACCAAGTCTTTGAGTCTATCATTTTCTCTCAGCAATTTCTCATTATTTGCTTTATACATTTCTCTTTCTTTTATCAATAATTGAATCTGTGCTTTATTCAACTTTGCAATATTTACCCCAATATCAGCATTAGCAACAAGATCAGCTTCTCCAACTTTTAAAGTGAAGACATGGCCAAATGCCTTCTCTGTATCAAGTACTACTGATTTCCTGTGAGGTGGGTACAAAGCCCATATCAACATTGATCCCTCATCAGTATTATACTTGGAGCCTGTATATACTTCTGTCACTTTTTCCTTATCAAGCTTATGAGTAGCATTACTACCCTTCAAGAAACTATAAAAAACCAATGCATAATTCAAATCTAAACCAAGAAATATCATAACACCAGCATCCTCCAACATTTTCCTCCCCACTTCTGGAGTCATATTTTCCATTTCATCATCCACACATCTCCTCAATTGAGCCAGCAATTGTTCCTCATTTCCAGAAGTGATATCATCAACATTCTCTCTTATCCCCTTCCCCTTCTGCTTGTACAAAAATGCTTTGAACTCAGGGGAATGTATAAACTCATCATCAGAAACAAAGGATCTGTACTCCATATGCCTACCATCAACATCACCACTTTCAACACTTTGTTCTCTGACTGGGCAGACATATTGTTGAGTCCTCATTCGGGACACCTTTTCTACTTTACCCTATGACACATCAGCTCTTGGTACTTCTTCATCTCTAGAAGACAATAGCTCAGTATCTTGTAGCCCTTGGTTATACCTTTCCACTACCCTTTCTACTTCATCTTCATCCAGATTTATGATCATATCATCAAAAGGATAGGGTACATGCTGATACCCTCCAAAACTAATCCTCTCTTTGGCTAAATGGATATACCCTTCAGGGTCAAAATATTTCTTGGCTGGTCCTCTCTTCATATTATAATGCAATAATCTATCAAGGATTGAGTTATATCCCTCTTTAGCCAACACAGTGAAATCACCAAAGCATAAAGTACTAGGCATAAATGTCTGCTTCCCAAAAGAACTGAAATGCATCACACTACTATAATCCATTTGTCTGACAATTTCCAAGTAGGCAACCCTGTTTGGAACTGTCCTTGGCAGAATAAAAGGAGCATCTTCAAATCCATACACTCTGATTATAGTAGCTCCCTCTAAACAATACCAATCTCCCCAGTTATGGTCAATTGGCCCATTGAAATCTTTAGGCTGAAGGAATCTTTTGATCTCATTAGTCAATGAATGATTACAAGGATAATGATACAATTTATACAATGTCTTTACAAAATATTCCTCAAAATGAATAAAACTAGAACCAGCAAACCTGTTGTCCCAAATGGCAGTCCACAACTGAACAGGCAATGCTTCACCTTCCTTACCAATATGAGAAATTCTCATTTCCTAGAGGCCACACCCCTAGCTCTTGTCCAAAATATAGCACTAAATGCATCAACAATGAATAGTTTTTGAGGTGAACAATGGAATCTCCACCCTTTATAGCCATCAATCCTGAGTCAAGCTCCTTAAAAATATATGAAGCATAATCAAATAACCTGGCATTGTGATATTGAATGTCTGCTGCAATGACCATTGGCACCATAGACATGAATTCTGGGGCATCCATCCCCAACACTTGACACACTGAAAAATATGTATATTTCATATAGGGTTCAAATAAATCTACATGATAAGGAGGCCCCTCACTATCTTCCAGAGGTTCTGGCTTGTTACCCTGTTTAACCCTGTGAATTGGTAAGCTCCAACCCTTGTAACTTGTATCCATTATGAAAAATTCCTTCTACAACTCTTCACAATTGATTTCCTCATCGCAAAATCCTTCTAATTTGAAAACCACACCAATTCCTTCTTTTGACACATGTATCTGTGGTTTTCCAGAAGGATCACATATTTCTTTATTCTTTGGATCATAATGATCAGCAAGCAATTTTACCAATTTAGCATTAACAAATACATTAGGCCACACCAATTTCCCTACATTCAACTTCCATGGATTACAGACTGGCTCAAAATGATTCCTCCTATGATAGTGGAAATTGAAAAGCTCATATCCTCTTATAGCAGTCCAGACATCACCTATGAACTTATATTTGTCATCCAGCTTGTCAACTTCTGCCCTAAGCTGTGCAGACCTTCTAGCTTTAGGCCCCGAACCAGGTAATTGATCAATAAGGTCTTGGTTTAGCTTCCTTTCAGTGCCTTCATGCTTTGTATCAGTCTTTTGTTTCTTTCCCTTTGACTGACTACTCTCACTAAGTTTTCTACCCTTACCCTTTCCAGAACTAGAAGAGTCCATTTTTTCAAACTTACATAATAAAAATGTGAAAAACGGAGAAGCAACTACTTATAGTATTCTACTTGAGCTCCTCGAACTGAAAAATTGTCTTGGTTCTCTTGTTTAGCTCGCCAATTCACCAACAATCAATTCAGAAATGAGGAAATGATTAAAACACTATCATTACTATTTTATCCCATCACGCCATTAATGAAGCATGAATGAAGCCACCTTTGAAACTAGCACTGTTGCATCAAATGTCCTTTCAATGAGAAAAATTCAAATCTGGGGTGAAATCCCTTTTCAACATTTATTTCATCATTCGCCAAGACACTCTGCAGTCTTACCGACACCTAGAATCAACTTGATGACAAATGCTTCTGCTTTTCATGTTGTTGTGACAATTCAAAGTCGGGGAAGCATCTCATAGATATCATTTTGTTTCACTGAAAGTATTTATTTACACCGGGTCGCTAAGACAAATTTGTACTCTTGTCGATACAATCTTCGTTTCACCCGCTTCGTTGTGACTTTCAAAATTAGGGAGATGTTATGCAGATACTTTGCATCTTACCGATATGTACTTTTCAATATATTTTCATTTGCTAAAACAAAATCACCCTTTCACTGATGAATTCTCATTTTGGCATGTCCACCAAGTTTTCTTACCGAAGAAATAAACCCAACCATTGAAACAATACTTTTAGCAAGACAATGAACCTTCAGGAAAACTTACACCGACACCAAATGTCTTACCGAAATCACTCCTCCAGATTACTCCTATTCAGCAAAACTCACCCCAAACCATCTGTCGGTATAATATTCATACTTCGGTGAAACTTATGCCGACAAGTTATTCTCCCGGCGATGCATATCTTCATCGGCATAAGATTTGAATCGACAAGACTCCATAGCTTCTCACCGATAGCTTTAAAATACCTTTGAACTTAGTTAGGCCAAACAATGGCCCCTTCACCTAGACCTTCCCTGATGCACATAAGTCTTACCGAAATCACTATTTTCAAGTCAATCGGTAAAACAAAATGATTTCGTTATGAGTTCATACCGATACCAATTAGTGTGGCCAAAACAACCCCTTTATGCATTAGTCGGTATGACATATTGTCTTCGCCCTGACATTACACCGATGCCCCAACATATACCGATATACTTTTTTCAGGATGCCTGTTGGCAAGAATAAATTAGTTCACCAAAACATTTTCCCGAACACCTTTATCTTGAGCGATAAACTTCCACATGCACTGGTCGGTGAAACACACTATATTCACCATGACTTTACTCCAACAATGAATCCCCTTTGCAAAAATGATTCCTTGTGTCGCCAAAACAAGCAAATTGTCCTGCCGATAGTCTGCAACAAACATATATTAGTGAAAAATTAGGTCGGGGAGACTTTTACAATGTCTTGCCAATTTGGGTCTTTTAATGAAAAATAAAAAACTTGACGGATTCAATGGCTTTTATGACAGAAAACAAGCAAGATAATACAAAGAGGGACATTGATGCTTATGATGAGAACTCAATACTGGAACTTTTGGATGCAATAGAATGTAAAATTCAAATTTTTACAGTTCTAACAGGTCCAATGTAGCTCGGAGTGATTCGGCGTATTTGGGTGCAAGAGATTACCATGTCTAGCGTAAATGTACCCATCTGATGTGTTGGAACAATCTGTTTGGTCGTACGAGTTGCGGAATGAAAGTTGCACCACTTTGCAACTTTACACTGCTTGCATCTGGCAACTTTTCCCTCCACTGAAAAGTCATCACCACAGGAAAATGCCTTCAAGATAGCAAAAACCAAGAGATTTTTTTGTAGATGGTCCCAACACGATCCGATAGCCTTAGACGGAGAGTTTATAAGTATCACGATATCCGAGAAATAGACCTTCAAAGATTGCTGCCTTTTAGCATTTTGGACTCTTAAGGGAAATCGTCGGTCCAATGTAGCTCAGAGTGATTCGTCGTATTTGGGTACAAGAGAGGACTATCCCTAGCATAAACGTACCCATCCAGACATGTTGGAATAGTCCATTTGGTCATACGAGTTGCGGAATGAAAGTTGCACCACTTTGCAACTTTACACTGCTTGCATCTAGCAACTTTTCCCTCCACTGAAAAGTCATCACCACAGGAAAACACCTTCGAGATAGCAAAAACTAAGAGAGTTTTTTGTAGATGGTCCTAACATGATCCCATAGCCTTAGATGGAGAGTTTGTAAGCATCATGGTCTCCGATAAATAGACCTTCAAATATTGCTGCCTTTTAGAACTTTGGACTCATAAGGGAAACTAGTGGGCAACATAGTTAACTTCTTCACAAACTTGGTTTGAAGTAATTTCATTCTTTTTTGTGCATTTTAAATTTAGTTTTAAGCCTTCCACCCTAAAATTGACCTCTAAATAACTTCAAACACCTTAACTACCTCATTCTTATTCATTTGTTTTGCAAGCATTTTCATTCCAAGAGGGCGAGCTTTCATTTTTTCTTGTTGGATTGAATGGGGACTCTGACAAAATTTTATGTTTTCAAAAATTGTTCAACATCTGCGGAGAAACAAAGGAGTAAAACAAACTAAAACACTTTACACTTCGGTTCTCACTGACTTGATGTACTCTTCAACATCTCTCTTCTCTAAAAGTGACCTCTAAATCACTTCAAACACCTTAACTACCCTAATAGCGACCCTAAAAGTGACCTCTTAATCACTTAAAACACCTTAACTACCTCATTCTTATTCATTTGTTTTGCAAACAATAATTTTCATTCCAAGAGGTTGAGCTTTCATTTTTGTTTTCAAAGAAAAATCTTCCTATGCCATTGTTACACTGCACAGGTAAACCAGGTTTTGTATTGTGGACCTATATTAAGCTACCACTCTCAAGCACTAATGTAACAATGATACAAAATAAATTTTGAGACTACAAGAAGAAATCTAATAACTCTTGAGTGTACTAAAATAATTCTTATGATTTTTGAAGAATGTTGATAACTCTACTCAGTTGTCTTATTTTTTCAATATCATACAAATTGAACCCTGGCATCAATAGACTTTGTATATCAAGCTACCACAATTCAAGTTTCAATGATTAATATTTATCATGCATGTTTTAAATGACATTCAAGTTTATAGTGTTTTTCTTGTTTATATGATGTTATGTGATATTCTAATCATAATTCATGCTTCTAGGTTGCACATCTATATATATATATTATTTTTACATGTTTTCTCCATTGTTCAGCCCCTACACTACAAGTAAATGGCTGCATAGCGTGTGGAATGAGGGGGCAGTAGGCCTGAGACCCCTTTAAAATTTGTTTGAGTGCTTTCTTTTCATTTTTTGTGAGTTTTGTGCCAAGTTTCCTCAAAGAAATGTGGTCTCATAGAATTCCATGACACGCTAATGCAATTGATAGCTGCTCCTACTTATTAGTTATGTAATGTGAAGTAATTGCATAACTGGTTAGGTTGACTTTGTAAAAACTATATTGTTATTGAATTTTTTTCATCTATCAGCATCTAATTGTTACTTATGCAATGTGAAGTAATGGTTTTAGTTTGAAAGATGTGCAATGCATTGTAATCAACAATATGAATATAAAATACATAATATTTAACCATTCTTTTTATGCTATTGTACATTGATATTTAACCATTGCTCACTTGATTAAATTTTCAAAGAGTTTAATCATGCACATGAGGAGGAAATTAAAATTCGATTGTCAACTTCTATATATCAAATTATCCAATAATCAAGTGTATGTCCATATACAAAAATGACATCAACACCAACTCAAACAAAGTTTTACAATATGTGGCATATGCCATCTCAATATCTATTCAAAATTTACATGCCAAAATGTCTATCTCATCCTAAACTACTAGTGGATCATTAAAATGGAGCCTCTTTGAAGCACTCGTTGGCTCTGAAGGTAGCTACACAAGAAAAATTCAAACCACAATTGAGATTAGTTATACTATATAATTTAAAATTGAATAATTAACATAAAAATCAATACACAATGAATTATAATTGAACTCTAAAATTTAAATCTTGATTACCTAAAATATACATCTCTTCGAAGGGTCAGGAGTCCTAGAATATACCCCTCTCAAAGAACTAACTAAACCAACTTTTGTAATGTCAATCTATATATGTGAACAAAAACATGAAATTGATCCAAGTTAGCATAGAATTGTCAGTAATAAGAACATATTTACCAAGCACAAAATAAAATAAACACATACCTCTTTAGGTTGATCATTTTCTATATCTCCTTTAGATGTTTAACACCTCCTCCTTGAGGTGTTTCAACACCTCCTTCTTCAGGTGTTTGAATACCTACTCCTTTAGGTGTTGTGGCACTTATCAACAATTATGTATAGCTCACAACCTCCTATACATAAAAATGACAAGTACATATGAAACTACGAATCTATGTCAATGTATGCATAATCAATAAAATATCTTATAAATCTTAATTCAATCAAATTTTAGTTCAATTGCCTTTCCCTTATCTAACATTGTGCGTCCATAGTGTAGAGAGTGTCGCACCTCACTTGCACTAGGTGTTTCCTACAAGCAGAGAATAAGATAAACATATAAGTTAATATATAATTTCATTAATGACAATTCAAATGACAAGCAAGTATACAGTAAAAAAATGTAAATGAGTGAGTGTGAAAATACATACTGTGTGCGTCTCGAGGCCAAATGAAATGGCCCTAAGGGTGCTATCAGTCACCCATGTGAGCTCCTCCTCAGAAATTAACTATTAAATAGACCATGTAAATAAATATTAGTACTTGATATTATCTCTTATTAATATTCACTTTTTAAAAAATGCAAGTTATGAATTTACACCTTAAATGTTACCTGTGTAACTACTCCAATGTCCACCTCTCTAGTAGGAGAGGACTCTATAGGGTGTGCTCCACTCCCTTGTGTGTCATCTACTATAATCTCCACATCTTGGATGTCATAATCAGAAGTGTCTAATGGCTGCTCAAGGGGCTATACAATAGGACCCAAGCATATTTGCTCGCATGTATTGCAATATATGTGGCACACAAATATGTGGCCCCAAGGAGGATGATGCAATAGCACTAGATCCATTGCCAAGATAACCAAACTATGGTTGACCTACTGAAGAAGCATGGGAAACCAAAAGACCACTGAAAGAGTGAATGTCTTGGATAGTTTGTGTGGCTGCATCCTCCGTAATATTTGGATGTTGTACTGGAGGTGGCAGAGGAAGGGGAGGACAGGGAAGATGTGGGCACTTGACTACTCTAGCTACCCTGGCCTATCCTGGGGCATACCTCCACCAATGCCCTAGAAGGGTTTAATGTCAAAGTAATTGACATGATGCCCTAACAAAAACTCAGCATATAATTTTTTAATAAAGTAAAAAGGTACATCAAGATTATCTACTACACCAACGATCCCAAAAGTTATCTACTATGCCCCTATGCGTGCAAAATTTTATAGAAAGTTTTGGTTTGTTAACATTAACTAGAAAACTAGTGCTGGGGTTAATAAATAAAGAGCCTATTTGGGCTTTTGTTATTTGGAGATCTTTCACATCATCATAAGACAATCTAGATGCATAATATTTCCTCATGGTTTCTTGCCACGAATGAAAGGCATTATGTTGGGTGGAGAGGGTTTCTACATTTGTAATTATTCCTGTCAATGTGGTTGACATACAAGATAATCAAGGGATTTTCTTATAAACATCACAAATTCCCCTCAATTGCTCCAATTTTTCATGAATTGAGTCTTCAATTGATGGCTGCAGAGGTGGTGGAGCATTTGGCATTTTTGCATTTTGATTCTCAGCTGGTGGATTTTCATTCTCAACTAGTGGAATTTGTGCATTATCATTCTTGATAGCCATAATGCCTAATTAAAGTTAAAAAATAATTAATCTAATTAAAATTAGACAATATAAATAAAAATATTATAAAAATACCCTAGTTTTTAAAAAAAATCCAAAAAAACACCCTACTTTTTAACAAAAAAAATATAAAATTCTCTAACTTTTAATACAAATACATAAGAAACACTATTTTTAAATCAAAATCCATTAAAAACATTCATTTTTTTTATCAAAATCCATTCTAAACTCAATTGTTTCATACAAATTCAATCAAAAACCCTATTTTGAAAAAAAATCCACCAAAAACATTCATTTTTTTATCAAAATCCATTCTAAATTCATTTTTTTCATAAAAATTCAATCAAAACCCTATTGTGAAAAAAATCCACAAAAACATTCATTTTTTTATCAAAATCCATTCTAAACTCAATATTTTCATAAAAATTCAATCAAAAACCCTATTTTTTAAAAATCCACAAAAACCATTTGAAATTATTAAAATCTAAATCAAAATTGAATCAAATCAAATAAAAATAAAAAAAATTACCTTTCCAAATCGGATTTTGGCCAAATCGGATATTTGTTACTCAAAGAAGCAATTCACTGTGCGCCTGTTGGTTCTTCACTATGAAATAACTTAAAAGCAATGACTGACTTTTTTTATATATGCTTTTTGCAAATCAAATATCCGATCCAAATCAAATATTCGATTTGAATTGGATATCCGATTTGTAAAACTAGGTTTGGTGTTTGGTATGGTGACACCTGAGCCTAAAAAAAGTCAACACGTTCTTTTTGCATTTTTCAGTCTATGAAAGATGTGTTTTATTCCTAATTTCCACTTTTTGGCCCACCATGATCCTACACATACCCTTCATCTCTATCCATCCTATGCTCATATCCTATCGTAGCATCCAATCAACCACCACTTGGGATATTTTGATTGAGCATTGGATGGTTTAGATTTGCTATCCCACATCCTAAGGTTTGCCTCACCTGTATATGATGTTGTGTCATTGGTATTGTGTCCCTATCTAGGATCCTCCATTGTTTCTTTTATCATTAGGTCTCATGTCATCTTTAGTCCTTTCTGTCAAACTATGTTATGGCCTCTACACTTTCACATAGGAAAGGCCATCTTTGATAAGCCCCTGAGGATTTTGTATATCTTTTTATGTCAGTCCTCATTATACATCTCATTCTTCATTGTCCTATTTATTCTTTTATTCATGGTCATTCATTGGTCTTTTATCAAATGATGAGGTGTTTTTTCTTTCATGTAGGCAAGGCTAATCATTTGATTATCCCCTGATACCCTAGGTCTTTCCTTAGGGTGTGTCTTAGTTTTGTGTTGTGACATCAGGTATGTCCCTATTAAGATAGTACCTAATAATTAAATCCACTGATACCACAAGGTTCAATCTATTTTGAATATCCAAAGTCATGTCAATCAACTAATCTACCCTCCAACTTTGGTCTTAACAGGATGTATCCTTCCTTAAATCATACCACATCAATCCCATTCACCTATTGGTCCTATGGAAAAGGATATTCAAACTTTTTATGATCTTTTGGTATTTTCTTTTTGGCATTTTGTTTGTCATTTGAGCTTCCTATTATACCTCGTCAAGGTCGCCATGATTTATCATATCATGGTGTGCTTGGATTGATAAATATAGGGTGCATATCTTGATTTTTTAGTCTTTCTAGTTGTCCTACATACTACCAACCAACATCTTAATGGTCTTGTGTTATGTTGGGGCATCCTATGTGCTTGTGGTTATTCTAGCATTAGGCCCTTCCAAAGCCCTTGTGACTTTGGGGAGTTGGGATAACCTTCTTGTTTTCTATGTAATTCTTATGCATTGGACACTAATCAACCTTGGTTATTCATACCCTAGCATGTCTTTCCCTATGCTATAGAAAAATTCAATGCTCCCAATATGATAAAATGGCATTATATTTTCATTTCATTCATCCTCCCATTGCATTGCATCTATCTCAATCCACTTTCCCTAGACTATAGTCTTTGATTTTGGGTTGTACAAACATTCTTCCCACCACCTATTCTTCATCCGTATAGTTTTTGATAGGTGCACTTCACTACCCATCATTCTTCATTTCCCTTTGCATAATTGTTATCATTTAGGTTCACTCCATTACATTTCATTACCATTTTTATTAATTTCATTATCCATTTCATTTTCATCCCATTAGGTTGCATTAATAATTTCATTATCTTTCATAATCATTTCATTATCCATTACGTTTATACACTACATTTATCCATTTCATTATCCATTTCATTATTTATTTCATTATCATTTTATTCAATTACATTATCTCCTTCATTATCATCCATTGGATTTCATTATCATTCTTTTTTCATTTCCTTATCATTTTAAGTTGCTTGGATTAATATAAATCTATTAGTCTAAACATCTTAATCTATTCCATTACCATTTTCATTATCAGGTTAAGTTGTTTATATTAATATAGATCTATTAATCTAAGAACCTTAATTCATTCCATTTTCATCCCATTATCATTTCCATTATTATTTTAAGTTGTTTAGATTAACATAGATTTTTTATTCTAAGCATCTTAATCCATTCCATTACCATTTTCATTATCATGTTAAGTTGTTTAGATTAATATAGATTTAGTATTATAAGCATCTTAATCCATTGCATTAGATTCATTTCATTAAATGTGTCTCATTACATTACATTCATATCATAGTTCATCCATAACATCATGCATATCATACATTCATAATTAGACATTATAAATGCCATCCATAATAAACACATCATATATAAATACCTCCTATAAACACATTTCATAGTCTCATATGCATCCATAATAAATCACAATCATATTGCCACCTACATTAAAAACCACTAGTATCATATCCATATCATAAATCATAAATCATAAACCATAAATCATCACATCCTACATCATAAAGTGTTAGACATAATACATCTCGTCCATATCATACACGTAATCATAAATGCATTTTCAATCATCATCATGTACACTCATCATAATCATAATCATACACGTATGCATAAACAAATATCCAAAGCATCACATAGGAGTCATTGTGGACATCAAAAAAGCAACCCTTCTACCTTTTTTGTCTTGTTTAGGTCCTCCTTGTGACCTTAGCTTAGTTGTGCCTTTATTTAGTGTTGTAATGTGGTCAAGACATTCACATTAGATATTGGGCCCTAGCAAATTAAAAGAATTCAGTTAATGCCTTACTTAAGTGTTGTGAAGTGTTATAACACACTTACACACTTCTCTAGGAAATTATTTATATAATTCACCTAAAGAACCTCTTTTTATCACTTACCAAGCCTTATTTCAAAGTGTTGTAAAGTGTTGTAACAAACTTTCACACTTTTCTAGGCTTGTCATCAATAATTTACCCTTTCTTCTGTTTGGTATTTCGCACTTTTAGGCCCTACTTGAAATTGTAACGTTTTGAGAATAAATGGCGTCATTTAGCACTTTGTTGGTACCCTTCCAGAATTACCTAAAAGGACAAGAAGTGCTTGCTGGGGCTGCCGTGTTTGGCTCAAAAGTAAAATTGTTTCAGAGTTTGCTATTATAATATTTTTCCAAACCAGATTCAACTCATTACACTTCATTCCGAGAGTTTGCAGCGCAGTAAATGTATAAATATATGGTTTTTCCTCTCATTTTCATCTCCTTAATCCCCAAAAATTTCCTAATTTTCTAATGAAGCAATCAAGTGATTTTGCATTCAAGCATTTTGTCTACAAAGAATTGTTCCGGGTACGGAGCTTCTGCTTGTAAATCTTCATGTTGCCCTTCGGGGTTTTATGGTTAACGTTGCATATGTTCCATCATTCTCTTTACTTCATTTCATTTCGACACCGGGTTTAAATTTACTGACCACATAGTTTATTCGAAGCCCTATTTATAACCGTAACACCTCATTGTGGCAGGTCACTTGTGTGATCATCGAGATCAGGGCCTTATGAAAATATTAAACTTGATTCATAAAATATTTCCGTCAGCAAAACCCCTCAAAACTTTATGATTGCCATTGGGTGCATACAGGTCAAGCCTGTGGAGCTTAAGTGTAGAGCTCTGGTTGCATCTTGATTTTTACAAATCTAAAGGTGACCCAGTTCACTATGAGTGGGTAAGATTAGTCTATATGAGCACAGAGAAAGTGTTTCTATAGTTTTGGATACCTTTTGGTTAAAAACTTGTTTTTAGCCGAATTTGCGGCAGGCCGAGTCTTCCGGCTTAGCATAAGTTTTGTTGAGCTCCATGTGTTGTAGGATTCTAAGAATCCGCCATTCGCCTGGTTTCGGTTTCCTCGCCGGGTTTAATTGTTTTTCCATTGGGTTTGCATGCGGTTCGCTTTTGCATCATTGTGACGACGTTGCATTTTTCGCCAGTTTGCATCATTATTATATCTTCTTTATTAGTGTCCAACGTTGCCGACAATCTCCCTTGATATATTTACGATGGGTCGCAATTGGTGGATTCCTCTTCCTTCATTCCTCTTTTAGGTGTGAATAAGAGAAGCAGTGACCCCATTTTCTTTGTTCACATTTTGTTGAACCCAACTTTAGAATATAATAATTCTAATTACAAGTTCATTTACATCCTAGGAATAGCTTACATTAATATTGCATTGTTTAATTTGCATCCTAGGGTTTTAAAACTTTGCAGTAGTGAAAAGTTCATCTAGCTTACATTTTTGCATTGAAAATCAACCAAATTCTTCATATAAATATTATATCTGCATCTAAAAACCTGAAAATCATTAAAAAAAAAGAATTTTTTTTGTAAATTTTCAAAACAATCACTCCCTAGACTTGATGGCACTCAAATTTTGCTCAAAATTTTGCCTCTACACTCTAAGAAGTGCACTTGAGAAATTTGGAGGGTTATATTTTGAAGCCTGCCAATTTTCATGCAAAAACCATTTTCAAGCCCACTCATGTGACATATGTGAACGTGCATGTCAATTTTCAGCTTCTCATGTCGAGTTTTGACAGGGTTTTGGAAAACAAAGCTAGAGGGTTTTGTCACTTTTTTGTTGTTAGCAAACTTTCAGTTTTGCAAAGTAGCCTCCTATTAGAGCTTGCATTTTACAACTAGATGACTGTCATGTCAAAAAAAAAATTTCTCTCCATTCACCATGCCAAAATGTGCTTGCATGTTAGGTTTTAGAGTCTCATGAGCTGATTTACTATTTTTACCAGGTCAAAACCAAATACGATTTCTTTAGTTTTGTACATGTATTTTCTGAAACCTTTCAGAGAGGTCAAATTTGACCTTCAATATCTTTTGATCAATGATGATTCAAGAAAATTCCTCTTGCACACATGCTCACTATACCAAAATTATCTACTATTTCTAGTGGTAGCTTGCTAGGAGTTGATTTGATATTTTTTCAATGGGGTGATTTCATGAGTTTTTATTGGTTTAGAATAGGTTGTTGCAGAAAGTTCAACTGAGCAAATTTGATAGTTAATAACTTTTACCTCATGATTTTTTTCTCTATGCCGTCTATTTCACTCCAATTTGGAACTGAATTTCTACATGCCTGTAAGTTTTTATGGCTCCAGGAAGTCATTTTCCTAGTTTTTCAGGCTAATTCGAGAGCCCACTTTGTTAGTTTTGCTCATTCTATAAATATGTCAGAAAGCAAATTTTAATGAAAGAGCCCATGTCCACCAGAATTGTTACGTTCAAAGAGTTTATTCTGAACTAATTTGAGCTAAAAGTGTTGAAAATGATTTTTTTTGCAGTTACATGGTACCTCACAGGGTGAGAAAAAGGAAAAGGTTATAATGAAAGATCTAGAGACACTAAGAGTTGAGAGAGAAGAATGTGTTTGAGCTGAAGTGTTAGAGAGCATAGTATTTTAACTAAGGGCTTTTGGTCATATCTTTGAGGGATTGAAGAATCATGTGAAATGAAAGGGAAAATGCTTTGTTCAGGCATTGGAATCTGGGAAGGGTTTGCACTATAAGGACTGGGCAGTTGAGATGTAGGTTTTGGGTACATTGACACTGACCTATGAGAAAGATAATCCAAAGGATCTTGCAACTTTATTGAAATGCCACAACTGAAGATTACAAATTTTACATCTTGGTGCAGGCATAACTAAGAAATTAGAGGTAGATAATATTACTAACAATGTCTTTATATTCAATTCCTCTAACCTTACTCTTGAAATGAAAATGGAAGAAAAACATAGCCAAAAACTATGAGAAGGCTTCGCGCCACGAAAATTTAAAGAAACAATGAATAGGTTTTAGTTTTGCTAGGTTGTTTGAACAGTTATATGATGCTAAAAGGAAAATTTCACTGGCTAATTCATTCAAGTTTCCTTATTATGTGAATGCAAGTTTGCATTTTTCAGCCATGATAGTTGAAAGAGGATGGTTTAATATTTCAAAAGGAGCTCCCTGTACAAGCAACCACTATTCCATGTTGAGAGTTTATTTGTTACTTCAGGGTATGTCTAATACCAATATCAAAAGCTTGTACACCAGTAGTAAATGCAATAAAAAATGTTTACATCAAACTAAAAATGGTCCATGCCTCTAAGCATTTACATGGTATTGAAAGAGAAAATCTTCTATAGGCTCGTATTGTTTAATCTTCTTGATTATTTAGATGAATATGATGTGGGCAGCCACCACACATGTGATGGGGGAGTGTTTGTAAAAAAACCCCCAATCAATGTGGTCTCAGGGAGTGCTACCATTGCAGCTAATATGCACAAGAAGTATTTATTGAAAAGACCTCAAAAACTATTAGGGAGATCTAGCGCGTTAGTTGGAAGGAGGTTCAACACAGAAAACAGGGAATACTATGGTTGCAGGATAAATTCAAAAAATGAATCTATTAGAAAATCCTTAGAAACTTTAAAGCAAATGCATGTGGGAAGGCACAATCATACATGATGAATAGAACTCACCAAATATTTGGTGCTTGCCTAGTGACATATGAGCAAAAATGGAGAGTTAGGTATAACTAATCTAGATACTCTTAAGTGTAAAATTTCATACAATGGATGATTTAATGAATGTGACTAGCTAGTGAAAAGGAAGACCACGTGCTCATTGAAGAGGGCATAATATACACATACTCAATTTGTTGAAAAGGCCTCTGAAGTTTTTAGAGAAGCATGGCTCGATAGGCTCAAACCACATTCAAAATTATGGTGAATAAAATAGAAAAGTTTGTGAACTGGACAAAGTATGAAGGATTTTTATCTTTAACATTTCAAAGTATGCAAATGAGATACAAATGCTGCACAATAGGGAATGCTATGGTTTCTTTACAAGCTGAACATGCCACCACTTGAGAAGGGCATAACATCTACAAAGGAGTAAAGGGTCTTGATGGAATGAAGCTTCTGCCATGGAAGGTTGCATAAAAAAGATGAAACACTATTGAGCAATGACAAAGAGGATTAGGGAAAACAAACAAAGGAGAAAAAATGAGATCAACAATTACAAATGAGGGCTAAAATGCAGCCAAATATTTTTGCTACCCAAATGGCTCACCCAAAAAATATGCACACTTGTTATTTCTCGCGAGATAGCAAGAATTCACGTGAGGAGTGGGCCCAACAAAAAATTAAATACTCGGGTAAAGAATTAAAAGAGGTGTATTTAATTTTAAATGGCACATAATATAAAGTAAAATAAAATAAAATATACCCCACTAGCTTATGGGACTTTGGTGAGGTCATGGCAAAGGTAGCGAGGTGAGCGAGAAGGAGGCTTCATGTTGCTTTGGTGGGCCCAAGGAATTTTAATGCATGGCTAAAGTTTTCTAAAAGAGGCCTCACAAATATTAAAAGGCTATCATGTTTTAAATTATAGGGGCCTAGATCACAAAGAATGTAACATTTAAATGGGTTGTTTAAATTTGGTTTTAAATGTTGGGAAGTTTTGTTTTAAAAAATATTTTTCCCGATAAAGGAGGTGGGTGTTTATGAAAGAAGGAAAAGTATTTTGAGATATAATAAAAGTATGGGAAAAAAAATTAAGGTAAATGTTTCCAAATGGGGTAAAATATTTTCAGTGTGAAATATTTGAGAGCCTTTAGTGTGAAAAGTAAATATTTTAAATAAGGTACCATTGAATATTTTTCAAGGAAAATAAAAAATGAGAGGAATAAAAGATATTCACAAAAAAATATTTTTATTTCCTTGTAAAATGAAAGTCTTGGGTAGATTTTAAAGTGCACAGGAGATTTTTATAAAGTGAATATGTATTCACTATATAAAATACTTTGTTTGCTAAAGGTTAAAAGGGAAGAAACATAGATAATAGGTTTTTAGGGAGGGGCATGATTGTCTTCATTTGCAAGGTAAAAAATAAAAGAGGAGATAAAATAATTTTGTAAGAAAAAATATTTTTGAGTGCAGAATGAAAAATGAGCAAAATATTCATGGGAAAAATATTTTTTACATGGGTATGTGTAGGATCATCATGGAAAAAATAGGCCATTAAGTGGCAAAAAAATTAGAAAAATTAGAGTTAGGCAACTTGTTGTAAGAAAATGAATAAGTTATCTATATTATTTCAAAAATATTTAACAATAGAATTTGTAGAAAATTGAATTTAGTTTCTAAACTACTAAGTTTGTTTAAAAATAAAAAATCTATTTGGTCAAAATTTGAAATTTCAATGCAGTGGTACTTAAATTTTAGGGAAAAAATATGAAGTAGGTGTTTGTCTGACCATCCTAACCATAATAAAATAATAATATTTTTTTATAATATTTTAGATATAAGTAGAGGACTCATGCCCCAATGTGATGAATTTTTTTTGTAATTTATTTCCATGTAAATAATTAATTATGAATTTTTTATTACAACTTTTTATAAAATACAAAAACTCGTATGTCTGACCTCCTTAACTTGGTCAAACCTACATGAAATTCAATTTTTTTGTTTTTAATCCTATATTATGTGAAGCATAGAATGTGACACATGTTTTGGTTTCAAAAAATGTGATACCATTTGAAAGCTATAGATGTTTTTCAATCACCCTCTCAATCAAGACTTTATTCATAATTTGAATAGAAAATGAATAATAATTACTTATTAAATTCAAATTAAAGCATAATTTATATCAATGGAAAGTTGAGAATCTCCTTTAAAAACCCTTTTCGTTTCATTTATTTTGGGTTAAAAAATAGTTGTCAGCCACATACCCATCATATTGCCACTTTTTGGCCCATCATGATCCTACACATACCCACATTACTGGGTAAAGTGGTGCAAATTTTCTTCACATGGGGATTATTTCTGTTGAAAGAACAAGGAGGTGATTTTTTGTTACAAATTGGAGGAAAATTTTCTTATTGCAAAGGGAAGAGTGAGGAAATATTATTTTCATTTGTTTTTGATTGAACATGGATGGAGCTTCCAGATGTCTTCAACAGAACTTCTTTTGGAGATGCTTTTTTTTTCCTTTTATTCTCTTCTTCTCTCATTTTTTAAGGCGGTTCCAATTTTCTGAAAGCTCTATAAGTTAGGCAGAAGATCTAGGTAGATTGTAAAGCTATGGTGAAATATGACTTTTATTCAATTAATCTGAGGTGTTAGTGTTCTCAATTGAGTCTCATGTTTATATTTTGTCTGATAATTGTCTCCATGTCTAAAATGTTTTTTCTTTTTTAATTCAATAATTAAAGATTACTTGAGTTTTTTCATGCACAATGGCTGCATTTGAGTTTCATCTTTTGTTTCCTTCTTTTCTATGAATGATGTAATTACTTTAATGAATGACAGGTTACATTTACTGTTTCCTATTATTCAGGGGATAGTATAATTGCTTCAACAAATGTGATAGGAATGTTTTGTTTCAAGTGGATTTGTAAGAATGGTTACTAGATAAAGCTTCATTAGTCTTGTTGTCATAATATGATAACAATTGCCAAACATCTTCACAACATGTTCAACATTGTAAGATGAAATGCTATTTATATGACTCCATAGCCCATTCCTTAGCACTGGTCAATTATTATACTTTTGTTGTTTTTATCTTGGTCCCAACTTCTTAAACTTAAAATCCATTTCAATTATGTTTTCTGAGTTATGTATTTTCCATGTTCTCCATGCTAGTTAGTGAAATTCATTCAATGTCTTAGCCAATATTGAGTGATATTTTATGCTTCTCATCATAATTTTGTGAGAGCACTATCTGTTAAGCAATATCATGTTAGTTGTGTGTTTGAATCTTTAGATGTTACTAAAGGGTCACCCCCCTAGGTCTTACATAGCCCGAAGTGCAAGGTAAATGTGTGTTAATTCCATTTCCTGTCAGTTGGCCAAATCCACCTTTGAATCTGAACATAGGAAAGTGGATAGCCTTGAGGATTCATCGAGTCTTTTGATTTGGAGAACCAATAGAATGGTGACTCTACTGGGGAAATATTTTGAATCTCTAGTTCTAGATTGTTTAATTATAGAGTCATATTATTTTCCATTATGGATTTAGGTCAAATATTGAATAATTTCAAGCCTAGAGAAAGATATGTTGTAGTGAACATGAATATTTCAAGATCTATGGTGCTCTACTGGTGAAAGGAATTTAGAAGGATATATATTAGTAAAAGAACTTCATACTACTTGACGTTGAGACCTCTAAGAAGATAGGTGGTGACTTTTTCAAAATAACCTATTGAAGAAGTGAAGTTTGAAAGAGGCATGTCAAAATGCTTCAATATATGCATCCTAGTATGGTTCCGGGTGCAACCATGGTTTGTGATCAGTCCTAACCAGATTATCAAAGAAATTTCAGCACTGGAAGGTATAGAGCCATAATTTCAGTGGTATTAGTGGTTACCCAAATGAAATTCTAGCTAAATTCAAAAATAAGTTACCAAGATTCATTGGTGATAAGTCTGAATCAACAAATAAACACTTGCAAGAATTTAGTAATTTGATGGATGATTATCAGTTTGACCATGAAGATGTGATCATGAGACTATTTGTTCACTGTCTAAGAGGAGATGTAAGGGATTGGTTCTCCTATCTTCCAACATCTTCCATTCATTCATGGGAAGAGTTTAAGGTAGTGTTCATGGAGTAATTTGGAGAAAGGATTGACCTAGTTATGATAAGGAAAAAGTTCATGAAAATGGTGAAAGGAAAAGGTGAGTTAGTCCCATCTTTTAATCTCAGGTTTTCAAAGATCATAAGAGATCCTAGAGAGTATAAAACTAAATGATGTTGAATGTTTGGTCATGTACTTAGGAGCATTTGACAAAAATATGAGTTTCTTATTAAGAGACAAAGAGCCCACAACCTTACACCAAGCATATCAAATTGCTATGTATATTCAGAAAAATTTGAGATATTCAATGATGAAAGGACATAGGGTTGTGAATGTTGGCCATCCTAGTACACCTAATGCAAACATAACTCATGGATCAGATAATAGAAATGCTTGTGAAGATGGTAATGTTGTTGATTCGATTTCTCCATCATCACAATTTATAGATCGCAATGAGCTCCATGTTAAATGTCATCAAGATTTGAGCAATGTTGATCAAACATTTGTTATTCAAGGATTGTCTAAAATGAAGATACACATAGGAGAATCACTACATGACTTGTTCTCAAGGTTTTTGGATGCCTTGCTGAAAGTCTCCACAAATTTCAAAGCTAAGGATTCAATGTGCATTGATATGTTTTGTGAAATCTATGAGTCTGGGCTAAGTACTTGGAAAAAGAGGTTAAAGTCTCACAGTTTGGATCAAGTGCTTGATTAGATAAAGGTTGTTGAGGGATTCCAACTTAATTATGCATAAAATTTGGTGTCTCAAAATAAAGATAACTACATTTTTATTGAAGAAAATCATAACATGATACACAAGAATGAAAAGAGTGTATCATAAAATGAAGATATGTGTTGTATGAATGAGGATGTTGATTGCAATCAACTCACAATCAACACATGTGTAGATCCTTGCAGCAATGATGAAGAGGACAATACATGGTATGATGAGAAGATAGATATGCATGAAATTTTTTCTTGAAATATCTTGTGTGATGAAGTAAAATAGATGCATGATGTCTTTCCATGTCATGTTTTGGTCAGTGAAGATAATGCAATTGCTAATGACATCTCATGAAAAATCAGTGACCGATACATTGAAAATAGAAGTTCAAGCACTCTCTCGGAATAATCTTAGCATAGTCTATGTAGTGATGAGTCTTCTTGTGATGAGGATGCTAATGAAAGTCAAACTGATTGCTCTTTTGTTGACTGTGAATGCTCATATAGAGATGAACTGGAGGTACTCTCTTCACCTAAAGAATGCAATGATATGAATATTGATGAAGTCACATGCCTCCAACTGAATGATCAAATCCAATTTGATGCAAACTTGGAATGTAGATCAAATTTTACATCGATGGAGCATGCTAATTCTATGAGTGATGAAGAATTTGAGGATAAACATATGTGTGTTCAATTTTCTAATCATGAACATATAGCTAGAAATAATGAATATGTTGATGAATGTTTTTATGTCTTTGTTGCTCATGACTGTTTATATGAAGTAGAGATGGAAATGTCATCTATACATGAAAGGGCTGATAAGGTGCATATTGATGAAGGAAGGAATTCAGTTTTGAATGATCAAGTTATGCATTATGACAGTCACATGGATCTAGGATCAGCCTTATTACTCATTGACATTGCAAAACCTTTCGATCAATGTGAGGAGCAGCCATATGGTGTAAACAATAATGGATGTGAGGTCAATCAGTGTGAGATTGAATATGGTTCTTTCATTGATGATCTCTCCCATCTTCATGGTATGCAAGTGGATATGTTTGTTTTGAATGAGGAATGTTTTACTATGAAATAAAATGTAGAGTCTAGCTTTATTTTTAATGAAAAAAATTTAGATAATAGTGAATCTTTGGTACATAGGAAAATATTCCTATCAATTGATAGTGTGCATGAAGTTGATAATGCACTTGAGAGTCTTTTTGTTGACCCTATTAATCCTGAAGGTGATATCATTCAAAATGATTCAGACAGTGAATATGTTATGAAAGATCAATGTGGAACTTTTAGCTTAGGCTTAAGTTTTGAATTATTTGAATCTTTGTTTGAGACATCCCATATGGACTTGCATAGTGGTTTGAAGAATGTAATTAACATCGTGTGTGAACCTAAGATGGAAAACATTGTTTATGCATCAGATGCTAACATTTTTGTGAAATGTCATGATTTGAATGAAGATGAAAGTACTTTTGGTGTTGATAAATCTAATTTTCTGAATCTTGAAACACATGACAATGTGTTTGGGTTGTGGTGTTTGAATGAAGACAAACCAACTTCTGATGTAGTTCAGCTAGAAGGGTTATAGATGTTCGAACAATCTTTGCTCAACACACAAGAAGATTACATGATGTTTTACATCCATGATATCTCCTCTTAGCATGATCATTATGAGGGGATTGATGAATGTGATAAGACCATGTTTTCATGTGGTCTTGATTACTACCCTCATGTGTTGCCACTTAATATAAAATCATAAAATGAAAAGAGTGGTAGGGAAGTGGCCTATATGATTTGGCTTCCATGTGATAATGAAGCTAAATAGAGAACAAGTTTCCACTTGTATAAAGGCAACTTGATACTTGTGTTTTCAAGGGTGTAGTTGTTCATGTTGTTGTGGTTTAACAGAGGCAAGCATGAGTTGAGTGAGATTGTTGTTTTAAAATATTAGTGTTTGATGGAGGTAAATATTAACTCTCCTTTTCATTTGGTGGTCTGGGGTCAGCAGATGAAGTTGAAAAAGAAGATGAATAAAGGAGTAGTTTGAGGACACCTAATGGACTCAGAATTCGATCTACTCCCCAGAGTGGTGTATGATAAGACCAAAGGTTGCTTGCACAGTCTATTGGAGACCTTTTCACTATCCCCTTCCTTGAACCTGCTATCAATGGTTCTTGTTGAACTTGGATGACCAACCAAGCCCTGCCCAAACTCTCCTCCAAAGAGTTTCCCCTTGTGCTTTACCTTTGGTAAATCAACACCTTCTTGCAATTTGCTTACTCTTCCTTGGACTTAGAAGGGTCTAAGTGCCAACTTCTTCAACATGCTAGAACTGCTTGTAGGGGAGTTGAAGATACTATCTCCATGCTTTTTGCATCCAAATTGATCCATTTTGAAGGTCCTTTGGTCTTCACTTTACCCAATCTCAAGACCTTGCCTAGATGAGGCCTAAACTCTACTAGCCCTTACCAGTCACTCATTGGCTTTTTCTGCCAAAATTCTCCACACAACCTAGCAAACAAAACACATTTCCTGACACCCTTTTCAGGTTTTTAAATCTTGCATAGGTTGTCAAGTCTCTGTTAGTACCGTACAGGTGATTCCTATGATCTTGGAGAAGAGGCCTAATTGCCCTATCTTCTAGGGTTTCATTGTTTCCTCCTTCAAAGCTATTGTCACTGGATTGATTGAAGCTCCAATCCTTTTGCTAAGTAAAGACCTTACCTTATCCCACCTAGAGTCGTACGGATTCTGTACAGTACACCTTTCCCTTGCCTAAATTCTCAATTTTTCTCTTCCAAACTCCTAACCAGGCAACTAACACTCGCCTAGGGTTTGGTCTTGCAAAACATAGCTTGGATATTTTGATTTCCTACCATTACATATTTATAATAGTCTTGCTTCCCTCCCATATTCAACCAATCTTAGGAATATCCTGTGGTCGGTGTCTATGGGGAAGCCATTTCAAATCTTGTTGCTCAAAACAGAGAAACCTAACACACTACAATCCTATCTAAGAATTCAAATCAATAAATCTATTCTATGGAACCTAAATGAATGATGAGAATTGATATAAAACTATTCTATGAACAAAGAAACAAAGATAAAACTGTATCTACAAAGCCTTTTATGCCACTGCTCAAAAACACACCGGATTTTCACACAAATACAGAAATCTGCAAACTGTCTTCTATTGCACACAACAAAAATTGATTACAATCACTAACTACTGCTTCTACAAGCCATTGCCTCTATTTGGGATGCCTTTACCATCTTTCAAGGGCAGTTGCTCGAGCATTTCCCTTATTTCAAGGGATTCCCAATGCCAAGTAAGTTACATGCAACTAAACAAGTTCATCATGCAATCTTGCAACATTCTTGCAACTCTGCCTTCATTCTTAATTATAGGACCTTAATCTCCTTAAACTTGAACCAGCAGCTCCTTAACTATCCCATGGCATCTCTAAACAATGAGGATAGCACACTAAATGCATTATATCCTACCATATGTTGTCCAAAGCTTAATAAAGCAAAATTTAACAACTTTGATAACCTAATGATGACTTTAGTCCTAGTGACTAACTTAACACACAAATGAGACCTTCTAAGGCCCAAAGCAAACACATCAACATCCCTGACTTGGCTAAGGTCAGTACAAGCCAAAATTGTTAACCAACAAGGTGGAGGTCAGCCTAGGTGCTCCTGCACCACAGAGATTTGGAATATTTCTATTCCCATAGGGGGCATACATCCCCAGTCAGAGCCATTGATGGCACTCTCAAATTTTTCAAATTTGAAGTGCCCATTTCAAAATTTTGCATTTGTGCTTTCAAAAGTGCACTTGAGAAATCTGCCTGAGTGACCCACTTTGGAGGGTCATATTTTGAGGCCTTATGATTTTCATACAAACCCATTTGCAATTCCACTCATGTGACATATGTGAATGTGCATGTCAATTTTCAGCTTCTAATAATGACTTTTGATAGGGTTTTGAAAAGCGAAGTTGGAGGGTTTTGTCACTTTTTTGTTGTTTACAAACTTTCAGTTTTGCAAAGTAGCCTCACGTACGAGCTTGCATTTTGTAATTTGATGAATGTCATGTCAAAACGATTGTTTCTGTACATTCTCCATGCCAAAATTTTCTCACGTGTCAGGTTTCAGAGTCTCATTAGTTGATTTTCTATTTTTATTAGGTCAAAACCAAATGCAATTTCTTTAGTTTTGCACTTCTATTTTTTGAAACCTTTAAGAGAGGTCAACTTTGACCTTCAATATCTTGTGATCAATGATGATTGAACAAAATTAATCTTCCACACATGCTCACTATACCAAAATGATCTAATGTGTCTAGTGGAAGCTTGCCAGGAGTTGATTTGATATTTTTTCAATGAGGTTATTTCGTGAGTTTTAATTGGTTTTGAACAAGCTATTGTTGAAGAAAGTTCAACTAACCCACTTTGACCATTAATAACTTTTGCCTCATGATTTTTTTCTCCAAGTCATCTATTTCATTCCAATTTGGAACCAAATTTCTACATGCCTATAATTTTTTATGGCTCCAAGACATCTTTTTCCTAGTTTTCCAGGCCAATTCCAGAGCCCACTTGGCTAGTTTTGCTCATTGTGTAAGTATGTCAAAAAGGAGGTTTTAATGAAAACCCACTTCATCTTTTCAATTCTGATGCATTTAAAAGTTGTCCCAAGACAATTTGAGCCTAAATGTTGTTTCAAAATGAAATATTTTTTAGTTGGGCTCACATGGGGACCCGACATGCCTTGCACAAGTTGTGAAAGGAAAGGTTGCTAATGAAGATCCAAACACTAAATTTGAAGAGAAGAATGTATTTGAAGCTGGCATTGAGCATAGTATTTTAAATTTGGCTTTGAATGTACCTTTGAGACTTGAAATATATGTGAAATTGAAAAGAGGAGAAATGTTTTATTCAAACATTGGATGTGAGGAAGGGTTGCACTGTAGATGTTTCAATTGAGATGTCCGGTTTGGGTACATTGACACTAACTTGTGAGAAAGATAATCCAAAGGATCTTACAACTTTGTTGAAATGCTAGAACTGAAGGTTAGAAATTTTACATCTTGTTGCAGGCATAGCTAAGAAACCAGAGGCAGATAATGTTACTAGCAATGTCTTCATATTTAATTCTTTTGACATTACTCTTGAAATGAAAGTGGAAGGAAAACATAGCCAAAAACTTTGAAAAGGCTTGGCACTATGTAAATTTAAAGAAAAGTGAATAGGTTTTAGTTTTGATAGGTTGTTTTAACAGTTATATGATGCTGAAAGGAAAATTTCACAGTATAATTTGTTCAAGTTTCCTTATTATGTGAATGCAAGTTTGCATTTTATAGCCATGATAGTTGAAAGAGGTTGGTTTGATATTTAAAAAGGAACTCCTTGCACAAGGAAACACTATTCCATGTTGAGAGTTTATTTGTTACTTCAAGGCAGGTCTAATACCAAAATCAGAAGCTTGTGCACCAACAGTAAATGCAATAAAAAATGTTTACATCAAATTAGAAATGGCCTCCGCCTCTCAGCATTTACATGGTATTGAAAGAGAAATGTTCTATAGGCTCGTATTGTTCAATATTCTTGATTATTTAGATGAAGATTATGTGGGCAACCACCACCCATATGATGGGGGAGTGTTTCTAAAAAAATTCCCAATCAATGTGGTCTCAGGGAGTGCCACCATTGTGGCTGATATACACAAGAAGTATTTGTTGAAAGGACCTCAAAAAATATCAGGGAGATCTAGCGTGCTAGTTGGAAGGTGGTTCAATGCAGAAAATAGGGAATACTATGGCTGCAGGATATATTCACAAAATGAATCTATTAAAAAATCCATAAAACTTTAAAGAAAATGCATGTGGGAAGACACCATCATATAGGATGAATAGAACTCGCTAAATATTTGGCATACGAAAAAAAATGGAGAGCCAAGTATAACTAATCTAGATACTCTTAAGTGCAAAATTTCATACAACAAATAATTTAATGAATGTGACCAGCTAGTGAAAAGGAAGCCTGCATCCTCATTGAAGAGGGCATAATATACACATATTAATTTTTTTGAAAAGGTCTCTGAAGTTTTAAGAGAAGTATGGCTCGACAGGCTCGAACCACATTCAAAATTTTGGTGAATAAAATAGGAAATTTTTTGAACTACACAATGTATGAAGGAGTTTTATCTTTAACATTTTGTGCAGTATGCATAGGAGATACAAATGTTGTGCAACATGGACGGCTATGGTTTCTTTATAAGCTAGAGATTTCACTAGTTCATAAGGGCATAGCATCTACAAAGGAGTAAAGGGGATTGAAAGGAATGAAGTTGCCACCATGGAAAGTTGTCAAAAAAAGATGAAACACTGTCTTGAAATGACACAAAGGATTAGGGCAAACAAATAAAGGAGAGAAAATGAGATCAATGGTTGGAAATGAGGGCCAAAATGCAGCCAAATCTTGGCCCTACCCCGTTGGCTTGCCAAAAAAAGATGCACACTTGTTATTTATCACAAGACAGTGAGAATGCACATGAGGAGTGGGCCCAACAAAAAATTAAATTCTTTGGTAAAGAATTAAAAGAGCCCCATTTAAT